>MU729226.1:7038-18878 GCA_026770625.1 Nicotiana glauca
ATCTCAAGCTGAATCAAGTACGCACGATAAGAATTCCAAGAAAGTGAAGTTTTCCTAAAGGTTCTGCAGCCTCTCGAGGATAAATACAGACGTCTCTGTACCGATCCGCGAGACTCTACTAACCTGCTCATGACTCGTGAGACCTAGTAACCTAGGCTCTTATACCAGCTTGTCACGACCCAAAATCCCAACCCGATCGTGATGGCGCCTCTCGTTAAGACAAGGCCAGCCAACAGATTAACAATACCTCTTTTAACTGTTACTTAACACGAATGGGTCAAACCATAGTGTACCTTGTCATAAATGCGGAAAGAAATGATAAAAATAAGGAACCAGCCCAACTCAGCCCGAAATCGGCGTGTCACAAGTCACGAGCATCTAAAGAATCTAAGCACTATTATAAGACCAGAAATATACATAATGGAATTTAGAATCAAAGGAAGAGATACGGTGCCACGAACGCTGACGGTCATCTTGCTCAGCTACGGTGGCAAAATCTCCAATCAGCTCAAAATCTGCTACCGGGTGAACAATTACCTTCATCTGCACACGAGGTGCAGGGAGTGAAGTGAGTACTCCAACTCAGTGAGTAATAAAAATAAATAATGACTGAAAGCATGAAATCTCATAAAGGCACAAATAACGCTATCTCAAGAAGTAAAAATCAGTCGCGCAATAAAACTGTGAAGTAACAGATGGTTCTCTTTTTAAAACAGTGAAGACACTTAATTTCAACAAGTAAGGGAATAATCAAAAACTTTCCCCTCGGGCTCAATATCAAATTTTCAATACAGTATCAGCCCCACGGGCTCACTCCCAACTCCAAACACACAACAATAGCCTCTCGGGCTCACTCCCAACTCACAAAACACAACATCAGCCTCTCGGGCTCACTCCCAACTCACAAAACAAAACATCGGCCTCTCGGGCCCACTCCCAACTCACCTGGGTACCCTACATCAGCCTCTCGGGCTCACTCCCAACTCACAAAACACAACATCGGCCTCTCGGGCCCACTCCCAACTCACCTGGGTAACCTGCGCTCACTGGGGGTGCGTACAGACTCCGGAGGGGCTCCTACAGCCCAAGCGCTATATCATAAGGCCTTAAAGCCTTCACACATCACACTCGAGGCCTGAAAGCCTCCTCAATAACACTCAAGGCCTGGAAGCCTCCTCACATCACTCAATATATCCTCACATATGGCCCTCAGCCTCAATCAATCCAGAAAATAATCAGAAGCCCCTTGGGTATCAGTAAAACAATGATGCTCAGCTCAAACAACATTAAAAATATCATTTAAATCTCAAGTTGAATATAAATGTAGCTGAGTTCACAAGAATAATATAATTCAATTGGACTGAGTTCAAATAATATTTCAATTCGTGAGGAAAAAAGTGATGTAAATTCACAAACGATTTCAAGTAATTGGCACGAAGCCCAAATATGGCAATAAGCCCAAATCATGGTGAAAAATAGTAAATATTTATCAAATACGCGGTAAAATATCAACTGGGATGGACTAAGTCACAATCCCCAATAGTAAATGACCCTGCGCTAGTCATACAACGCGTGTCTCACCTCAACATAGCACTACGTTGTGCAAATCCGGGGTTTCAAACCTTCAGGACATCATTTAAAAACATTACTCACCTCGAACCAGTGAAATTCCTCGCTCGCGACGCCCTTGCCCCTCAAATTGTCCTCCACGTGCGGCGAATCTAACAAAAATCAGAGCGAATACATTACATATGCTAAGGGAACACCACCCACTCGAAAATAATTGAAAAATATCAAGAATCTCAAAATTTACAAAACCCGAGCCCCGGGACCGCTTCTCAAAAAATTATAAAACTTACTTTACCGGATTTCTCGTCTTTCCACGAGTCCAAACATACCAAGAACTCCCAAATCCGAGCTCAAATGACCTATCGAATTCCAATTTGAAATATTAAAACTCAAGCCCTAGCTTAACCCCCTTTTCAATGAATTTCCACCAATTTCCACGTAAATTCTACCATAAACTTGAATAATTAGACCAAGGAACTTACCTCTATTTGATTCTCAGTCAAAACCCTCGAAATTTCTCGCCCAAAGCTCTCCAAGATGCTCAACAATGGAGGAAAATAACCCCCAAGTCGCGGATGAAATGCCATTTTAAAACCCTTCTGCCCAGGCCGATTTTCGCTTCGGCGGTCCCGCTTCCGCTTATGCGGGACCGCTTCTGTGGCCAGATTTTTGCTTTTGCGGTCTTCATTAACCTCCCAAAAATCCGCTTCTGTGGTTGGGAGACCGCACCTGCGGCTCCCGCTTCTGCGCAAAAGGACCGCTTCTGCGGTCTAATTCAAAAATCCTCAGGACTGCTTCTGTGATCACAACCCGCTTTTGCGATGTCCGCTTTTGCGGATTGCCTTCCGCTTCTATGGAAGTTGCCAAGTCCCTCATGGACCGCATTTGTGACCTCCCTGCCGCATCTACAGAACCACTTCTGTGGCTCCTTTTCCGCAGATGTGGAAATACTAGAAGCCAAAAAAAAACCAGACCCGCAACATGCTTCAAAATTCCCGTTTAACCACCCGAAATCACACCGAGGCCCCCGGGACCTCAACCAAAAGCACAGACATGATCTAATACCCAATCCAAACTTGCTCAATTCATCAAAACACTATCATTAACATCAAAATCATCAAATTTCACCATATCAAAGTCTAAGTTCTTCAAGAACTTCTGAAATGCATTTTGATCAAAAATCCAACCAAACAATGTCCGAATGACCTGAAAATTTGTAGACATATCCAGAATCACCCAACGAAGCTACTGCAACTCTCGGAATTCCATTCCGACCCTTGGATCAAAATCTGACCTATCAACCGGAATTCGCCAAAATTCCAACTTCGCCAATTCAAGTCTAATTCTACACTGGACCTCCAAATTCAATTCCGATTGCACTCTTAAGTCAGAAATCATCCCCCGAAGCTAACCAAATCACCGGAATTCACATCCGAGCCTTCTAACTATATAGTCAACTTCCAGTTGACTTTTCCAAAACAAGCTTTCTTCTAAGAGACTATGTGCCTCATTTCCAACTAAAACCAATTCAATTATATCCGATCAACTCAAATATTGATATTGAAACATAGAACAACATAATATGGGGGAAATGGGGCGGTAACTCACGTGACAATAGGCCGGGTCGTCACAACCTTCTCCCGGGTTAAACGAATTCCTTACCTGAATTTGTGGTTCGCGGACTGTAATACAGAGTCAACCTTTTCCTCGATTCGGGATTTGAACCAGTGACTTCGGACACCATGAATCTCCCAATTGGTGATACCGATCTTTAATAAATATAATCCCGCTTCGGTTGTTCTTTAATTGGAAAAACTCGTTTATACCCTTCTGGGGGTAGTAAAAAGGAGGTGTGACACGTATCCCCGGGTTTGTTTTTATCTGGTGATGGATATTTTCATCCTTATTGTCACGGGTTCCTGGGGAGCATCGACGCCTCCTAAGATCATGTGGATAACATGTTATGGCTAGTTCATTTCGTTTCTTCATGGCCGATTCTCTTTCCCAAAACATTTTTTTGGCACGGCCGGTTAAGAATTCTTTGCGGTGACCTTTATTGAGTAGTCTGGCTACTTCCTCTCGGAGCTGGTGGCAATCATCTAACCAGCAGGCATACCAGATTTGGGCTTCTTATTTGAGGTATCTGATGAATCTGGCTTTGACTCAAAATCCCTTGCTCTTGGACTTCTAAAAATCAGACTTTGCTTTTTGTTTTAGTCATGCTATCTAATTGCTTTGTTGAAGGAGGTATACCCGAGCCTTCACTATTTATGTGTTTTCCCCAACATGCAGTATGTGTTTTTGTATATCACATTGGATTTTTATCCTTTGAAACCAATCAGCTTAATATCCCTTCCCTTTATGAATATTAGTTCTAAATGCCTTTGAGACTAATAGGAATGGGACGGGTAATAGCATGCAACAGTAATCAATACTGATTCGTGCTTTAATACCTTACAGGGTGGGAAGGGTAGATATAGATATGATGACCGGTGTGCTAATACCATGTGTAGCCCCTCTCGCGAGGAGTGATTGCTGGGTATTGCATTAATGTGATCCATAAAACCTAGGACCCCTTTTCTTTGTTGCCTTTTCTTTTTTTGGCATTATAATTACTTATTTAAAATCAGCTCTTTTAATTGTTCTTTCAAACTTTGTTTACTTTCAAACCATTGTGTATTAAAATCACCTCTTATTTGAGCCTTATCCGTTTGTATGTTAATTGCGCCCCAAATTCACACTTGTGGATCCTGAGGGGTGCCTAACACCTTCCCCTTGGGATAACTTCAGGCACTTACCCTGTCTCTGATTATTCAAATGGAACATAGAATTGAACCCCATTTGTGTCCTAATACACCTCAAATCATTTGGTGGCGACTCTTCTAATACAAAGCCCAGTTCCCAAAAGGAACGAGTTGTCCCATACCCAAATGTCATAAACCCGATATCCGCGGAGGAAAAAGGGGGCGCGATAGGTACCGTTGTACTTCTGAAGGTCTAGCATTTTGAACTTCTTCAGAATGCATTTCGAGGCCGCTTCCTATGGGAACGACTTTTGTACGAATTTCTTCGAGACCTTTTAAGATTGGAGGCGATCCCGGGATTTGGTCGACCCTGGAGTTATAAGTCTCGACCTTCTTATCGTTAGGTTCTATCATTTTTTTGCCCGATTTGATCCTTTTAGTGAGGTCCTCGTGCATTTTTATGATGGTAGAATCGGCTATCAAGCCGTTATTGCTTGATCTCTATGGTACCTATTTGACCAGGGGAGCTATCCCGGTGCTACTGCGCTAGGAGTTTTCCGGTGGCTTTGCAGCTGAGTGATAGCCAATTGTTGTGCCTGCAACATTTCAAAAATAACATGAAGGCTAACCTCCTGTTCTTCCCTAGTTGGGGTTTTTTAAGCTTCTTATGGATCTACTTGGTGCACGCTCCTATTAGTATGTGAGCTTATATCGACTTGATGGGCGTCGCGTGAACCTACGTCCACTGGAATTGGTCCCGGTGCATTTTTGAGGTTTCGTGGTGGCACACCAACATCTGGAGCAGCCACACCATTCTCTCTGTGGCTTTCAAGATTGTCATTTTCACCTCTATTTACTGAGCCAGACATTTCGACTTGAAATCGAAGATCTTGGACAAAAAAGGTGTGAAAGATAACTTGCATTGTGTAATGAAACCAGCAAGAAAACAATCACTATTATTTTTAGCCCCACGGTGGGCGCCAAACTATTTACCATGAAAATAGTAATAATAATTAAATTTGTTGATGGGACTATAAAAACAAATGATCTATTTCTATGCTAGTTGTTAAGTAGTTGATGCTAGATATATGAGGCTTAGAAACTAAATAAAATTTAAGGAGAGAGTGATAATCAAACCGATATGCTAGTCAATCGGGGCCTTGAGGTCGATTCCAGGGCTCGGCTACGAGCAATTCAGTGTGATCGGGATAGGGCTAAGAGTTATAAGGTAATTAATGAAGGCTCTTTATGGCCAATGATTAGCAATAAATGAAGAACAACAATGGAGATAATAAATTATAACAATAATATCAAGAGATATATTAGAGAGCGGAGAGAATGTTCTTCTATATTTTGTGTGGAGAGCTGAAGCAACAAGGATTTACAAAATGGCAAGGATACCCTTTATATAGGAGGGGAATCCGTACATGGTAAAAAAATACATTAATTACAAAGATATAGTAATGGGACAGCTAGGCAAGTCACCCTGATTCGGGTTTAGAGTAGACTGCTAGGCTTCGTCAGTCTTAGCCATGCATCTTGGGAACTCCCCCTTTTTACCATAGCCATGGCAGACACTATCCCAAGGTCGGGCGTCGACAGACCTCGGGAGAGGGAACTCAATCGTGACCTTGTAGCCTCGATGCTTTGAGATGATCTTCTGGGATGCCTCGATGACGAGGAATGGGACCCTCCTATTTTGCTGTATATAGTACAAGTATACATGTTTTTACTGTCAGGGGCCCGACTATCCTATATGGATATGGTTCATTCGACCGTTTGGCCTGGTTCATCATTTTCCTATTGAGACCACATTTGACGTTTCTTGGCTTCTTCGAGTAGATGGCCTTCGGGGGAGGGGGGGGGGATGTCCACCAGTATTCGAGGTTGATTGCAAACGAATCCATGAAAACTTGTTGAATCTTCCTAAGGTAGTATGTGGATGTTGCCTTGTTTAAAACCTTTCCGGTAAAACCCTTCTTGGGATAAGAAACCCGGTCGAAGGAAAGAGTAAAACGAATGCTTTAAAACCTTAAGGTCTTCGAGCTGGTTTAGCATTTTGACTGCCTCGCTCGGACACCTGCATAAAGGTTAGTATGGAGTATATATAGAATAAAAAGGGAGATGGCCATACCTTAGTGCAGAATGTGCCGGCGATGTTCCAAGCCTCGATATATTCCAGTCGCTTGTAATGAGGATGCGATACAGTCCTATGATTAGTTTAGTCGGGCTTAACAAAAGATGTAGTTTGTTGTCGCTATTTGACTTTTTGATTAACCCTTGGCTCCTTAGAGGGTGGAGGTACTGTTGTCGGTGCCATATCGTGCAACACAAACATTTCTCTTGCCGCATGCTATTTCCCGTAGACAGTTTTAGTCCCGTCTTTTGTCGGGAATTTCATCATTTGATGGAGGGTGGATTGTACTGCTCTCATGCAGCATATGCATGGCCTCTCGAGCAAGGCGTTGTCATGTATCCTTCGATGATATGCAATTTGGCATTTTGGGTTGTGCCGGCCACATTGAATGAGAGGGTGATTTCTCCTTTCATTGTTTCACTTTCCATGTTGAATTAGTTGAGGAATCGAGTAGCGGGCACGATTTGGTCAAGTAGTTCGAGCTGCTCTATTACCCTCGACTTGATAATGTTGGCCGAGCTACCTGTATCCACAAGTACATATTTAATTTGAAATGTATTTACAAGGAAAGAGATTACCATGCGTCATTGTAAGGCTGAGACAAGGTCTCGATGTCCTTGTCACTGAGCATGGGAGCAACCTCGGGTATATAAACCCGGGTTCGCTTTTCTCCGGCGATAGATATTTTTGTTCATCTCATCACGGGCTCCTGTGGGGCATCGATTCCTCCCAAGATCATGTGGATGGCATGTTGTGGCTCATTCATTTCGTTCTTATTGGCCTCCTCTCTTTCCCAGAACTGATTTTTGACTCAATCGCTTTGGAATTCTTGGAGGTAACCTTTATTGAGTAGTTTGGCTACTTCTTCTCGGAGCTGGTGGCAATCCTCGATCCTATGGCCGTGCGTCTTGTGAAAATCCATCACTAAGTTATGATTCCTTAGGGAAGGATCTGATTGTACAAGCCTGGGCCACCTAGTGTCTCTGATTTTGCTAATGGCGAACACGATTATGATACATCGATGTTGAAATTCTATTCTGAAAAGCGAGGTGCCTCTGTTGGCCCTGGGTTCCTATCAAATACGTCTCTGTTCATTGTTTCGCCCCCTTTTTCTCGCGAAATCGGGTTTATGACATTTTGGAGGACAACTCGTTCCATTTGGGGAATTGGCTTTTGGAATTGAAGAGTCGCCACCTAATAATTTATGTGCATTAGGACACTAAGAAGGGTTTAAGTTGGATAACCATAGATAGGGTAAAGGCTTGAAGTTATTCCAAGGGGATGGTGTTAGGCACCACGCATAATACACTAGTGTGGTTCCCGGCCAAGCTATTGTTGTGACTTAAGTGCAAATAACACATAGTCAAGTACGAGTTCAAATAAGAGGGGATTTTTCACATAAAGGTCAGAAAACAATGTCGGAAAGAATTAAAGAGAGTTGATTTTTCTTAGAAGAAATGTTTTAGAAGATTTAAAAGAAACAAAGAACAAAAGGAAGGGGGTCCTATGATTAGTAATTATATGGATCACCCCACACAACATCCGTTAATCACTCCTCAGTGAGGGGCTACGTGTGATGTTATCGCGTGGTCATCATATCCATATCTACCCTTTCCCACCCCTTTAAGGTATTAAAGCGCGGAATGCTCTCGTTCACTTATTGTATGCTATTACCCGCCCCAATCCTATCAATCTCGGAGGTATTTGGGTCTACTAATCCTAAAAGGAGGGATGTTGGGCTTATTTATTGTTTCAAAAGCGTAAAAATACTAAGGCGACAAACAAAACACATATAGCAAGTGTGGAGAAGCACATAGACAAATGAAAAGGCTCGGACGGACCTCCTTTAAACCAAAGAAAGCACATAGTTTAGCATATCTTGCACGTACTGTTTAAGGTCTAATTAAAACATAAAAATTTGAGGCAGATTGATTTATTACATAGTTCAGATAAGAAGCCCGAATCAGGCCTGCCTGCTGGTTGTATCTAGTAAAAATCTAATTCAATTCAAAAGTTTATCCTATGGCTTTCCTAAGTGTTAGACGAAAACCTATAGGCATGATATCTACTGATTTCAGAAGTAGATTGATTACAGACTGATTTAAGAAAAGTTGCCAGTTAAAAGTGAGTTTTAGAAGAGCACAAGTTCTGCCATTGGTAACACATTATTACTGCTAGTTTTAGACCTATAAACGAGTAAGGTGATTCACATTCGATTAAAGCTCCTATGGGCATGCTTTCTATCGTTTGTCAACTTTAAAACACTATTATAGACATAGTAAAAATGCAGAAACCCTATAACATGATATCTAGGTGTTGCATTTTATTACGAACATGACATCTGATTGCATTTGGCTATTAAGACTTATAAACATGTTTGCCAATTGAGAAGTGGATATGCAAGAATCAGAAAGGACTTATAGGCATATTTTCTACATGCATGTGCATCCTATAGACATGGAATCTATATATGAGAATGCAGAAATCCTATAGACATGTTATCTATATGTGAGGATGCTAAAATTAGAAATACATATAGGCATGTTATCTACATGTAGTAATGCAGAAATCCTTAAGACATGCTATCTACATATAAGAATGCTGAAATTAGAAATCCTATAGACATATTTTCTACATATGAGAATGTTGGAATTAGAAATTCCTATAGGCAGGTTATCAACATATGGGAATGCAGAAATTCCTATAGACATGATATCTACCCCTTTTGCATACATGGTTACCCCTCCCTTTTCACTAGCCCATCCCCGAGAGTTTTATTACAAAGTTATAATATTCTGAAGAAGTAAAGTAAAAAAAATAATACATCAGAAATTAAAAGTACAACCAAGGAGAGCCTGATTCAGACTTCCTGTCTAGAGTATGAAGTAAACCAACCCCAGTGTCACGCCTCAACCTCGGGAGGCGCGACCGATGCTCAATCAAGTGAACCCGACTGAGCAAGCCTTACCGAACACTTTCTACCCAAATCAATATGAATACGGAACCCATGCCTTTGATTAATTTAGACGAGAATACATTGTGCATACTATATCATTGGTTCATTTCATATCACAAAGATTTACCGTACATAAGCTAGCTTCAAGGATTCTATTAGAGTTACAGTTTATGGAGATCACAAGTTTAGGATTACGATATATATATATAGTGGACTCCCCAAACACCCGTACATAACCCACACTAGTGTCTTTGGAGCCTCTAAGGATATAACAGATAAGCATAACTATGTCGGAAACAAGGCCCCAGCCATACCTCAAAAGTGGAGAGCTGTAATAAAAAAAGATACACCATACAGCCAAGAAAAAAGGGCTCACCGAGACTTCGAATAGAAAAACGCTCCGCTACACACGATCGGCACTGTCCGCTATGGAGCCAGCTACAATCATAACACGAATGTAGCGCCCCCGGCAAAAGGGATGTCAGTACATTTGAATTGGACTAGTATGTATAACTAAACACCATTTTACTAAAAAGAACTATCAAACAGATACAAGCAAATAATATGGGCAAATCAAAGAAGCAATTTGTGTAATCTTTCATACAATCTCCACAACATAGGTTAGGGCATTTCTGTCACATGTTCACCACTGTTCTCAATACCACTGCCATCTCGAGCGGAGTCCGGTCACGACTCGACCGGCTAGGTCACCTCATTGGAGGCATTACTCTCAATTAATATTTTATTTCCCTTATTCGGAATTCAATATCAATATATTACCACCATGTGTGCAGCATGATGTCTGATCACAACCCGATTGGCTAGGTCACCTCATTGGAGACATTACTCTATTCTCATTAGTCAAAACCTTCAAATATTTATCCCACACATATCATAACAATTCCTGGGGCACTCATGGCCACCATCATCACATCGTTTTTCCTTTTCAAAATTCATTTTACAAGTTGTGATCACAGACACATATATCAAGGATAATTCAAGTTGCAATCACAGGTAAGTGAGCACATAGCTAGCATGAATAATTCTTTGCTTCAATGTTGGCTTGTAGCCCATGTGTTTCAACGCATAATTGTACTTTCATCATTCTCTAATTATCAAGATTGGTACATTATTCATATTGAGGCACATCCTTCACGAATATATATAGATATATGCAAATCAATTAAGGTGTAATAACAGTCAATACACTAGCCAATTCAACTCTTACCATACTTTCGTAAATGACAACGGAGTTCAATTTCTAATAAGAGGGGGTTTTAGCCATACATACCTCAATAAGATTTCCTTACTCTTTTACAAATTTCTGGAACTCTTAGCACTTCGATCTATTGAGTAAGAACTACAAATTAAATCGAGAATTAGAGATGGGATTGAGACTTTAGCTTGGTTCAAGCATATTGACAAACCCTAGAGGTGCAATGTGATCTTAGGCCCCTTTTTGAGATCATTGTATATTATTTGTACCCCTCTTTAATTCACCATCTCCCACTACTCTAAGGTTTGATATGCATGCAAGGAATCCATTGTTATACCCATGAATCACCTCACTAGTGACCCCTTATATCTGAGAATAAAACAAATAAGAGTTGGGGTGATGAAGTCTTACCTCTTGAGATGGAGGTCTAGGGGTCTTCACTTGATTTTCTTCAAGGATTTAGCCCTATCTTATGGAGTAATTTGATGGAGAGACTTTCTTTCTCTAAAAACTCTCTCTCTCTCTCTAGAAATGTTCATAAAGATGCTTAAAATGGGCTATAAAACCGGATATATCGATAGGGAGGTCGGGTTAAAAATTAGAAAATTAGAGCCCCGAGTCAAATATACGATCGCATTTGCGATCGCAGAGTAAACATGTCACGCCCCAAACTCGAGGGACATGACCGGCGCTCGACCGGGTATACCCAGTCAAGCGGACCTGGGTGCATTTCCTAACCCATGGGCTACCCCTTTTTTTCCTTATTCAATATTCCAAGAACTAGCCATATAATTAATTTAGATCAACTTTTTCAAAACATACATACATAATAGTTAGTGAAATTACCAATTCGTTTTCCAACAATTGAAACCTGGATGTACATAAGCTTCTAACCCACATCCATTATATACGGAGCCTCTACAGATATAACGGGAAAATACAGTACTTGTCGGTAACAAGGCTCCGGCTATACCTTACACAACAGCAAAATAAAACTACGAAAACAAGCGGCCTGAGCCACGTAGGGCCCCGAGAGGAATGGGGCTCACCAAAACAACTGACGGAAGCTGAAGAGGGAGCTACGATCGGTGGGCTGGAATACCTGCTGCAGATCCACCTACAATCATAACACGAATGTAGCACCCCCGGCAAAAGGGACGTCAGTACACTTGAATTGTACTGGTATGTATAACAAACTTTGCGCCAAGTAAACTCGAG
>MU729226.1:38953-50425 GCA_026770625.1 Nicotiana glauca
ACCTACTACCCTTCCCCCGGCTCCCCGACCCAGACCTGTTACCCGTCCTGCTGCTCCTATTATTCTTGATAGTGATAACGCTTGTTTTCAATTTTCCGATAGTGAATTTTGCCATAATGTTGCACGAGGTGAACAATTAAATGATGAAGTTATGAATGCTCTTTATCCTAATGAAACTATTTTTGAAACTGATGATGAAAATTATGATGTAGATGAAACGCAACCGGATTTAGATGATACACCTACTAGTCCTGTTAATAACCCAACTGATGCCCCGCCCGACCCACCTGTAGAAACCCCTACTTTTAATAGACAACCTTCTAAACGCCTTGAAACATCAATTGTTTGGAATTTTTTTACTCAAGTATGAGAACAAAATAAGGCTAAGTGTAAAACTTGTGGGAAATTGCTAGCGCATAAATATATTGGAGACCGTAGCGGTACTGGTAGTTTGGCTAGGCACATAAAAATACACCCTAGAGAAAAAGTTAAATATTTACAAATGAAAGCGCAGCTAGAGGGGACAAGTGTCGATACTGCGGTTAACCCTAGTACAGGTTCAAATCTAGTTCAACCAAGAATTAACACTGTGACCGGTGGTATTTTATATTATGATCCAAATAAAGATCGTGAAGAATTAGCAAAGATGGTTACCGTTATGTGCTTACCCTATACTTTTCCTTCTAACCCTAACTTTGTGCATTATATTAGAAAAGTTTTTAATCCTACTCATAAAGGTTGGCCTCGCGCAACCGTAAAGAGAGATAATTATAAATATAAACATGAATATGAACAATATTTGCGGTATTTGTTTACTCATATAACAACTGGATCACTATTACTACTGATATTGGTAGAAGTAATAATGACTATGATTATCTAACTGTTACAAGTCATTGGATAGTTGAGGAGTGGATAATGCAAAAACGTATTATTGCTTATAGAATAATTAATTCACATCACACAGGTAAGTTTATTGCTAACACTGTTGCATATATTTGTAGATATTTTTGCATTAGAGATAAAATAATGGAAATTTTTATGGATAATGCTTCTAGTAACACTAGTGCTATAGGCATACTTACAACAACACTAAATCCTGCATTTAGTAATTGTTTCCATGTGAGATGTATTTGTCATATTTACCATTTAATCGTCGGTGATGGTATGAGAATTTTAAATTTAGAAATTGAAAAGGTTAGAATGACTATTAATTGGCTTTTTTATTCAAACCGTAGAAGTAGACTTAGAGAGTATTTTAAAAAATATGATGAATTTGGCCTTAGAGAAAGAAAGGTTCCTAAAACTTATCCCACTAGATGGAATTATATGTACGAAAGTTTAGTAGTTGCATAAGAATATAGAAACCCAATTAATGCAACGTTTAATGCTCGTGTTGGTGGTGAGGATGATGATGAAATCCTTACAAATCAAGATTGGACGAATGTCGAAATTCTTATAGACTTTTTAGAACATTTTCAAATTTCTACAAATTCATTATCTGGGCAATATTATCCTACCATTTCAAACTGTTTAGTTTATATTGCAGCACTATATGATTTGTTTATTGAATTTTCGGAGGGTGGGAAAATTTATAAACTTGCTATAAATGCAATGAAAGAAAAGTTTAAATTTTTTTTCCCTGTCCCCCCTATTTATGGTGTTGCTACAATGTTAAATCCTACAATGAAATTAGGAGGACCTCACTTTTGGTACTCAAATATTTATAAGGGTTTAAATCTTTTAAATGAAGAATTTGATACACTTGCAGAGGCAATAGACTCAATTAAAATAAATGCTCAAACAATTTATAATGCTTATTAGCAAGCCTTAGATCATGCTAGGCCAAATGTTCCAACCCCTACTTCATCTAGTTCACAATCGTCTAAAAGAGCTGCGGGCCTAAAAACACTTAAATCTTGGACGGAGTTCAGGGGTTCTCAAGGTGATAATTTTAATGAGACTTCACCTCAAAATGAGCTTCAAGATTATTTGTTGCAGGGACTTGAAAAGGAGAATTCAGACGGCACCTTTGATCTTTTGGAATGGTGGAAGGCAAGAGAAAAACATTTTTCGGTTCTTGCAAGGATGGCTCGGGATATTTTATCTATTCAAGCTTCAACAGTTGCATCAGAGAGCGCTTTCAGTCAAGCAACACTTCAAATAAGTGATCACAGAGCGTCTATGAGGGAGAGCTTGAAAAAATCAGTACTATTCAGAGATTGGATCCGCTTGGAAAGAAGAAACTTTGGACTTGCAAAATCACAACCGGAGATAGACGAAGCTTATAAAGAAATGATAGCAGAACTTGCGGAGGATGCTGCTTCGTCCGGGAGCGGTGACGAACAAGCTTCTTTTCCGCCACCACTAACGGAACCTCCTCCGAACCTTGAAGGATTTATGAGATTTGTTAGAGATACAATGTAGATTATGGTGTAACTTGTACTTTAGCACATCTTCTTTAGTTTTTTTCCTTTTAATGGTGGTATTAGCACCTTGTTGTTCTCATTCCATTGGGGGGAGGAAGACTAAGAAAGATATGCCATTCTTGGTAATAAAATTTATAAGACATTCCCTTGAATATCTCTTTGCGATATTTTTTTGTTTTTAACTTGCAATTCTTTAAAATCTATAATATATATATATATAATCTATAATATATATATATATATATAATCTATATATATATATATATATATACACACACACACTAACATACTATATATACTACAAGAAATTATATAAGTAAATATATATACATAACATACAATATATACTATATACTATATATATATATATATTAACATACTATATATACTGCAAGAAATTATATAAGGAAATATATATACATAACATACTATATATACCATATATACTATATATACTATATACTATATACTATATACTATATACTATATATATATACAAGAATTGAATTTTTTCAAAATGATGGCCCCAAAGAGGCAATGACCATTGCCAACGGTCATATTGCACAAATAGCCTATTTTTTTATTTTTTTTCTTTTTTCAATTTACAAAACTAACCTTCTCTAAAACTATAAATACCCCCCCTCCTCTTCTTCATTTCAATACTCAATATTAATTTCTCAATCTAAATTTCTCTCATTCTCTCAATCTCCAATTTTCAAGGCTTCAAGTCTCAATCTCAAATTTCAAGTTAAATCATGCCTCGTTCGGAAAGAGTGCGCTCATTTGTTTCACAACACTTTGAAGTGCTTGAAGAAAATGAAGAAGGCCAACTATTAAAGTGCAAGAACTGTGGTAGAGTCTTAAATTTTCGTTCAGGGTGTATCACAGGCATTTTAAGGAGACATATATAGTATTGTCTTGAGCGTCATCCGGAAATTCGTATTTAAGATTTTTCGACAATTTGTGTTATTTCAAAATTATTAGATGTATTTATACTTAATGTTTTACTTTGTTATTAATTTATTATGCATGATAATTTTGTTTTACTATTGTTTTGTTATTTAACTTTTTCTTCAAGCACTTTAATAATTAGGTTTCTATATTATATATACTACATATATTTATATAGCCATGTATAAGCAATTTATATTAGTATATACATATATGGTTTACATGAAATTTCCTTAAACCAAAAAATTTTTAAAAAAAATAGCCCGGAAAGAAAAAGCCCGTTAGGCCCGTGAGCCCGGCCCATTTAGCCCAGGACCATGTGGGATTAGGCCTGCCGTGGGCTGGTTCCACCTGTTGAGCCCGTGAAGCCCTGGACCGTTGGGCTCGAGTCCGCTAAAGCGCAGCCCGCTTGAGACCGGGCCCGTTTGGCTCGGCCCATTTGGCCCATTTAGGCCCGGGCCCGGCCTAGAATACAACATTATTGGCAAGGGGAAGTCGTCTTTTTGATTGGCCCGGTTGAGATCCCGGTAGTTAACACAGACTCTAAACTTCCCATCCTTCTTCGGTACTGGCACAATGTTGGCTAACCATGTCGGGTATTCCACTACCCTGAGAACCTTCGCTTTGACCTACTTAGTTACTTCTTCCTTGATTTTCAAACTCATATCTGGCTTGAACTTTCTGAGCTTCTGTTTTACCGGTGGACATGTCGGATCAGTCAACAGTTTGTGTGACACAATAGATGTACTCAGACAAGTCATGTTTTCATACGACGAATATGTCCTCATATTCTCTTAGAAACTCTGTGTACTCTTCCTTTTCTAACGGTGATAAGTGAACGCTGATTCATGTTTCTTTGACATTCTTTGCATCTCCCAGGTTAACAATCTCAGTCTCGTCCAGGTTGGACTTAGGTCTGTTCTCAAAATTCTCAACTTCTTTAACAATCTCTTCTGGTATATCATCTTCCTTTGAATCTATGTCTGTTTATTGCGTTGTCTCATTGCATGTCACAGTCATTGGTTCATCAAGATAAGTAATAGTAATGCTGCATAAGTAAAGTAATATGAGAAAATAATAAGAGTAAGATTTATAAGAAAGCCGAAATGCTTTGATAAATTCCATAACTGGTTTTGAACATTGGAGCTCTTTCTTGCAAAAAATAAAAATGCGAAAGGAAAGTAAACTAGTAAAATAAAATAGTGCATGATGCTTGTTCAGCCTTGCTACCCCAAGGCTCGCCGGGCTCTGGTGGTTCTGATAGTCCAGTTATTGAGGCATGCTCCTCTGTTTACAGCTATGGAAGGACTTTCCTCCCTCTCCTCCTCGAAAACGACACAACAATCCATATCATCATCTTCCAGGAACAAATTCCTCACTGCTGCCAGCGCTTCCACTTCTTCTGACCCGTAGATAACATCGGCTAGTTGGAAAGTCTGCTCCAAACGGGGTATTGGCTGCTCCAAACGATAGTAAGGACCGAGCAATTGTAGCAACCAGGTGTTGAATTCCTCGCAAGTATACTCATTATCACGCCCCAAACTCGAGGGACATGACCGACGCTTGACCGGGAATCCCCAGTCAAGCGGACCTGGGTGCCTTTCCTAACCCATGAGCCACCCAATGTTTTCCTTATTCGGTATTCTAAGAACTAGCCATATAATAAATTTTAGATTACCCTTTTTTTTCAAAACATACATGCATAATAATTAGTGAAATTACCAATTCGTTGTCCAACAAAAAGAAACATGAACATACATAGCTTGTAACCCACATCCACTGTCTACGGAGCCTCTAAAGATACAACGGGATGATATAGTACTTGCCGGTAACAAGGCTCCGGCTATACCTTACATAACAAACAAATAAAACTATAGAAACAAGTGGCCTGAGCCACGTAGGGCCCCGAGAGGAATGGGGCTCACCAAAACAGTTGACGGAAGGCGAAGAGGGAGCTACGATTGGTGGGCTGGAATACCTGCTGCAGATCCACCTACAATCATGACACGAAGATAGCGCCCCCGACAAAAGGGACGTCAGTACACTTGAATTGTACTGGTATGTATAACAAACTTTGCGCCAAGTAAACTCAAGCCATAGACAAATAAGTAACAGAAACAAAAACAACAATCAATTTCCATAAAGAAATAACAATCAAGCCAAACAAGTTTTACAAAGTCTCATGTTTCCCTTCCACATTTCCACATCAATAGATTTCACATTTTTGCTCATATTTTCATTTCAACAGTGATTTCGATCACTTTCCACCCTTATTACCTCGGCAACCCTTATTACCTCGGCCACCCTTATCACCACAACCCGCAGCTTATTACTTCGTGTTGCGGCGCGCAACGCGATCCCACCGTACATTTTCAATTCACAAACAATCACAACAACAACAATGAATAATTCACAAAGATCACAACAACACTTCTTATGGAGTAGCAACAATAATTTACAAGTGTTTCCATAACCGTCAATGCTATTTTCATCATATTCCACAATTCACAAGTGTTTCACATTACAACAATACTTGCCCACGATAAGCCATAGATGTTAATATCACAATTATTTCAGTTGCATCACTTACAATTTCCTTACGTCATTTGTTTTTCATCTAATACCACATATCATAATCACAACCATGCAAATCACACGAATTTCACAATTTACCCACGGGAATGTCACATACCAAGCATTTGGACACCAACAAGGCGATTTTACAAGGTCAAGGTTAGCCATACATACCTGGAGTCGAATTCCATTTTTAAACTCCTATTATCAGTCACCATGCAATCGAGCCACGTCAATCTAGTTCACAATTAACACATGCACCTTAGAATTTGAAATTCCCAATTACTATCTGAGCTTATTTAGGTTATCGAGCACAACCCCTTACTTCTACCCAATTCCCCTTACTAAATTTTAGATTTTAATAAACATGCATGAGTGTTTCAACCCCTATTATCAAGAACTAATGCATGAGACTTCCTCCCTTAGCTTAAAAATCTGGAAATCAAGGAAAAAGGGTTAGGGATTTTACCTGTAGAAATGGAGATGAAGACACTTGCTTTAAAATTTTCCGGACCAGGTAATTTGAGGAACAATTTTGAAGAAGATAAACTTTTCTCTCAAGAAACCTTCCTCCCTCTCTCTTATTTTGTTCAGAAAAATGGTTAAAATGAGGGGTTAAGGTGTCATATTAGAAAGGGGGTCGGGTTTTAAATTTTAGAAAATAGAAGTCCGGGTGAGATCTGCAGTCGCATTCTGCGATCGCAGAATCGAAATGCGGTCCGCATATTGGACCGCAGAACTGACCCTAATCACTGAACATCTCTGCCTGGGTATGCAGTGGAAATGCGGTCCGCATTTCGATTCTGCGATCGCAGAATGGACCGCATTTTCAACATCAATTTAGACCAACTCTCTGCTTCACTCTGCGGTAGGAATGCAGTCTGCATATCGATTATGGGGTCGCATAATGGACCGCATTTTTGACATCAACTTAGACTAACTCTCTGCTTCACTCTGCGGTAGGAATGTGGTCCGCATATTGATTATGCGGTCGCATTCTGGACCGCATAAATGACAACTTTCTGGAAAATTGATTCTTTTGATTTTTAAAGGCTTAGATCACTACCAAGGGTCCGAACCGCGGCGAGCTAATTCTACACATTCCTAACATATATTCGGAGTCGACACCACGAGTTACTAAGTTTTGAGACCAAAAGTTATTTACGGGGCCTTACATTCTCCCCCACTTAAAAATCATTCGTCCTCGAATGAGGATTTTGAAAAATCAGTTGGTTTTGAAAGACATGATATGAAGACTCTCGAAATTTTCACTAACTCCCATATTCTAGAGAAATTTTTCCAGAGTTTCCTTTATAATATGGACATATCCACCTGCCAGAGAGCCCCCGAAACATATTCCCAAGCACCATTGCACAATTATAACTATCTCTACAGCTTGTACACAATTCATTACCTCAACAATTGCCCATATTCTATCACTTGCTACATTTTGCACATAAACTAGTCACGTCAATGAGCCCCACATAATTTAATTGCTTCAACATACTACATGCATATAAATAAACCATTATCAATTTACTCCTTCATTATTTGTTTACTTATCACATGATCTTTATAAAACTTCCATTTACCAAAAGGGGGGTTCACATAATTTGAGACAATCACAGCACACATAATCCTTGCACAGCTTGGGGAATTTCAAGAGCAAAGCATTTAGGAAACAGCCAATTTGAACACAGTATTAGTTTTATTTTAGAGATAAGAGTTCGCACGATTTCTACTAGAATTGCTCAAACAGATGGGGGTATTTTTCCTTCATTTCTTTTTCTGCTTCCCACATGGCTTCCTCAACTTGTTGACTTCGCCATAACACTTTAACAGAGGCAACTTCCTTATTTCTCAACTTACGAACTTGCCTATTAAGAATGACAACTGGAACTTCTTCATACGACAAGTATTCATTAACCTCGATATTCTCGACTGGCACGATGGTAGATGGATCTCCAACCACTTTCTTCAACATGGACACCTGGAAAACCGGGTGTACTAATGACATTTCAGGAGGCAATTCCAGCCTATAAGCCACCTGCCCTACCCGTTGAGCGATCCGATACGGTCCGACATACCTAGGACTCAACTTCCCTTTCTTCCCGAATCGCATGATTCCCTTCATAGGAGATACCCTCAAGAACACCCAAACATCAACTTGAAATTCCAAATCTCTTCGGCGAACGTTCGCATAGGATTTCTGGCGACTCTGAGCAGTTTTCATACTTTCCTGAATGACTTTAACTTTCTCCATAGCCTGGTACACAAGATATGGCCCTAGCAATTCTGCTTCACCCACTTCAAACCACCCAATTGGAGACCTACACCTTCTTCCGTACAATGCCTCAAATGGGGCCATCTGAATGCTAGCATGAAAGCTGTTATTGTAAGCAAATTCTATAAGTGGTAAGTGGTCATCCCAACTACCTTTGAAATCCAAGACACAAGCCCGCAACATATCCTCAAGCGTTTGAATAGTCCGCTCGGCCTGACCGTCGGTCTGTGGATGGAAAGTTGTGCTGAGATTCACCTGAGTACCCAAACCTTGCTGAAATTTCTTCCAAAAACTAGCTGTGAACTGGGCCCCTCGATTCGAGATAATAGAAAGTGGAGTGCCATGAAGCCTTACTATCTCCTTGATATACAATTTAGCATATTGTTCTGCAGTATCAGTGGACTTGACTGGCAAGAAGTGAGCTGATTTGGTGAGTCGATCCACTATTACCCAAATTGAGTCGAACTTGCACTGAGTGCGAGGTAACCCTACCACAAAATCCATATTGATCATCTCCCATTTCCACATTGGTATTTCTATGAGCTGAGTTAATCCACCAGGCCGCTGATGCTCAGCCTTCACTTGCTGACAATTCGGACATTTAGATACAAAGTTCGCCACACTCCTTTTCATACCGTTCCACCAATAAATCTCCTTGAGGTCATGATACATTTTCGTAGAACCTGGGTGTACGAAATACCTGGAAATATGAGCCTCCGCCATCACCCTCTCCCGAAGCTTATCCACATCCGGGACACATAGCCTACCTTGACACCGCAATACACCATCCTCGCCGCTGAGCAAAAATGCCGAAGTCTTGTTATTCACAACTGCTTCCTTTATCTGAGCCAATGCTAGATCCATAAACTGCTTCTCCTTGATTTCTGCCACCAGTGACGATTCTGCTCCATTATACACCATAACATTCCCCTCGTCTGATGCCGAAATGCGAACTCCCAAACTGGCCAATTGATACACCTCCCGAGCCAGGGGTCTCTGATCCACCCCCAAATGAGCCAAAATACCCATGGACTTCCGACTGAGAGCGTCGGCCACCACGTTTGCCTTCCCTGGGTGGTACAAA
Source organism: Nicotiana glauca (assembly GCA_026770625.1). Taxonomy (NCBI): domain Eukaryota; kingdom Viridiplantae; phylum Streptophyta; class Magnoliopsida; order Solanales; family Solanaceae; genus Nicotiana; species Nicotiana glauca. The sequence goes on from MU729226.1 coordinate 48,276, forward strand.
ATGTTCATATCATAGTCCTTGAGCAATTCTAACCACCGTCGCTGCCTTAAATTCAGTTCCTTCTATTTGAATAAATACTGGAGACTCTTGTGGTCTGAAAACACATCTACATGAACCCCATAAAGATAATGCCGCCATATTTTCAGAGCAAACACAACTGCTGCAAGCTCCAAATCATGCGTCGGATAATTCTTCTCGTGATTCTTGAGTTGCCTAGAAGCATATGCTATGACCTTTCCGTGCTGCATCAATACACACCCTAAACCAACCCTAGAGGCATCACAATAAACCACAAACCCCTCTGTGCCTTCTGGCAAGGCCAATACTGGTGCCGAGGTCAACCTTGATTTCAATTCTTGAAAACTTTTCTCACAAGCGTCGGTCCACTGGAACTTAACTGCTTTCTGCGTCAATTTAGTCAATGGGGAGGCGAGGGTTGAGAATCCCTCCACAAACCTCCGATAGTACCCTGCTAATCCCAAGAAGCTACGAATCTCCGTCGGGGTCGTGGGTCTAGGCCAATCCTTCACTGCTGCAATCTTCTGGGGATCCACCTGAATCCCTTCACTGGAAACTACATGACCCAGAAAAGCTACGGACTCCAACCAAAATTCACATTTTGAAAACTTAGCGTACAATTGGTGCTGATGAAGAGTCTGCAATACTGCTCTGAGGTGAATGGCATGATCCTCCCTGCTCCGTGAATAAATGAGGATGTCGTCAATGAAAACAATCACAAAGGAATCTTGAAATGGCTTGAAAACCCGATTCATAAGGTCCATGAAAGCTGCCGGGGCGTTGGTTAGCCCAAAAGACATGACCAAGAATTCGAAGTGACCATAGCGGGTCCTGAAGGCGGTCTTAGGAATGTCCTGCTCTCTGATCTTCAATTGGTGATACCCGGACCGCAGATCAATTTTGGAGAAGAACTTTGCACCTTGCAATTGGTCGAACAAATCATCTATCCGAGGCAAAGGATATTTATTCTTGATGGTGACTTTGTTAAGCTGCCGATAATCAATGCACATCCGAAGCGACCCATCCTTCTTTCTGACAAAAAGAACCGGAGCACCCCATGGCGACACACTCGATCGTATGAACCCCTTCTCTAATAAATCCTTCAGCTGCTCCTTTAACTCCCTTAACTCTGCTGGCGCCATTCTGTATGGTGGAATGGATATTGGCTGAGTATCTGGCAATACATCAATCCCGAAATCAATCTCCCTATCTGGCGGAATCCCTGGAAGCTCATCCGAAAACACTTCAAGAAACTCATTCACCACTGGCACGGACTCGGGGACAGACACTTCTGAAGTGGTGTCCGCCACCCAGACCAAATGATAGATACACCCCTTCTTAATCATCTTTGAAGCCTTAAGGTAAGAAATAAACCTACCCTTTGGAACCACACCATTTCCTTTCCACTCAATAACCGGCTCGTCAGGGAACTCGAGTCTCATGACTCTCGTCCGGCAGTCAAGTCTGGCAAAGCATGAATAAAGCCAGTTCATCCCCATGATTACATAAAAGTCTACCATTCCAATCTCAATAAGATCGGCCGTGGTAACATGACCACACACCGTGACAACACAATTCCTATAAACTCGTGAGGCTGTAATAGAATCACCAATCGGAGTCGATACAGAGAACGGCTCATGAAGCTATTTGGGTTATGTCCCAAAACTTGAAGCAATGAATGGGGTAACATAAGACAAAGAGGACCCCGGATCAATGAGAGCATAACAATCAATGGCCCGAACAGACAAGATGCCTGTAACAACATCTGGAGAAGCCTCAGCACTCTGGTGGCCACTCAAAGAATAGAATCGGCTAGGTCCACCCCTTCCACGAGCTCCACCCCTAGCTACACCGTGCCCTGCTGGAGCTGGAGGACACACTGATGATGTAGCAACTAAAGAACCAGATGACTGGGCAGATCCCCTACCCATACCCTGATTGGGCGCACGGCAGTCCCGCTGGATGTGACCTCTCACCCCGCACCTATAACATACCGGGATATCCTAATAGCAAGTCTCTGTATGAAATCTCCCACACTTGGGGCATGTAGTTCCCCCCTGCTACTGAGACCTCACTCCTGAACAACAGGACTGGCGGGACCTCCTACTGTCTGAACCTGGTCTCGAGTGACT
>MU729234.1:8839-36036 GCA_026770625.1 Nicotiana glauca
AGTAGGATTGATGGCCAGGATTTCTTGCCAAGGAAAGAACGACGTCGTCTCACTTAAATGAGATTGGGTCGGTTTCAAGGGGTACGGGTCGGGTTAAATGGAGAGCTTGAGGCCGTTGGATGAGATAGGATGGACGGTTTAGATCCGACGCACCAAAACGACGCCGTTTGGATTAAAGGGTGAGCTGAACTGAACCGTTAGATTTGAATCGATCAACGGTCCTGATGGAGGGCCTGGGGACGACGTCGTTTTGACGTCCTTGAGACCAGGCCTCCGCGGACTGTGCCAATGTTGGTTTGGGTCTGGTTTCTTTGCATTTTTAGCCATTTTCCAACTTTCTTAACTAACCACAATTAAATTAAACACACTCTACACAAATTAAAAGTAATGAAATCACACACCTATTAATTAACACACAAACAATCAATGCAAATTACACATTTTAAATTACCCAATGACAAAGTACAAAAATGCAAATTTTTGTAATTTTCTTTTCTAACCACTTTATGGTTAATTAATTCTTAAATGCATGTAACACGTATTTTTGTATCTTTAATCAATTTAAACAAATAAACACACATATACAAATGCTAAAGAAAGATAACACACAATCCACAAAAATCAAATGCAACACAAAACTATTTTATTTTATATTTTTGGGAGTAATTATCGTGAGAGCAAAAATCACGTGCTCACAGTGTTTATTATGTGTTTCTTGGGCATGTTGGTATTCCCAATCCAAGGGGATAGGATCCATACTAGGCTGGCCATGGTAACCAAAACTCTGATGGACGGGATCGAGGGGGAGACATACATTATCATCCCTATGATCATTGCAAACATGTACCGGGCTTTGGAGGGATGTTAGAAGGGATTCAGGTTCTTTGAGGGTTGCAACTTACTACTACAGGTCCGGTTGTTGGAACATCTCCAAATGGGACAATACCATCAAGAATTTCCACGAAGGTCGTGGAATGATCACATAGCCCTCCATCATTCCAAAAGAATGAACTACATTCCATACATGTTTGCTCAGCCATAGGACATTGTGGGATGGGTACAACTTTTTGAAAATTTGACCGAGGATCAAGTCCAGTGGATGTTCGAGTGGTTCCCTACCAATGAATTCATCATTAGATCCAAAGATTTTCCGCACTTGGTGTTGATTGGGTTGAGGGGCATATACCATTACGCTCCTCTTAGGGTTATGAGACAAGCAAGCAGGAGACAAATCATATCACGGGTCGTTAAAATGTGTCACTTCAGAGCCAATTTCTGAGGTGACGCCATCTCGTATAAAAATGAAGCGCAACACGTGTGGACCTTCAAGATTATTGCGGAGAAGGATACTATTGAGCTAGACCGATATCACGCGGGCCACTCTTACCTTTACCTTTCGTGGTTGGAGGACAACATAACTGGGGTCGTTGAGCCAAGGGCTGGGCCAGGAAACAGGGTCATAGATGAGGTTGCTGAAGCTGAGGTGAAGTACAATAAGTCATGAAAAAGAGTTCGAGAGTCTGAAGCCGAGCATATGGCACTGTACAATGTTGATATGGAGATGATTAACGAGTAGAAAGAAAGAGCTGTTTAATCCAGCGAAAGGCTGGAATACCTGGAGTACAATTTAATAGAGTTGGAAGAGAAGATGAGAAAAAGGGTCACTGACTGCCAAAACGCTGAAGGGAATAAATGAGGGCATCTTGCAAGGGCATTCATGCTGCTGAACCTGCGCGAGTTGGGAGAGTTGATTGAAAAGAGCATCCGGTCTGGAGAGGGTCCTTCTGGGACCAAGTAGATTAGATTTATTTGATTTCCTTTCAAATGTAATAAAGCCAAGAGTCGTTAGTGGCATTAACTCATTTAGTTTCATTTTGGTTCGTTACTTTTACATCAATAAAATGAGGTAATTATTGGCACTAAATTTCTCCAAATTTATTTGTCACTAGGCCTACCTCATGCACAACGAGGTTTCCAAATTAGGATGTGAATTCACATTCCCGCAATATGTGTTTAAATACTACAAACATTTCAGAATCCTTATCGATTTGTCTACCTTTTGTTTTTCTTTATTTCTTATTCCCACCCCTTAAGGTTGGTTCGCTCATACTGGTATCATCAGTATATCACACCAGATCTAGAGTCCATCCACCTCCTTCTACTCCAAGTAATACAAAAGGCAAAGGAAAAGCAAAAATGGATGACTTAAGTGGTATTCGAAAGGATAATGCTGAAAACGCAGAAGCTTTAGATAGTTGGAGTACTCCGGCCCCAAATGATCTAGTCTTGAGGTTGGAACAAAAGATATTGGAGCTATAGGGAGAGCTTGAGCAAGTCCGCAACTTGGAAAACTTATAACTCACCCTAAATGTCCCCGACATCAACCAACAAAACACAAAGAACCCAGCACCTCCCCAAAACACACTAAACTAACATCCGCAAAACCCTCATGCATCGCATAAATACACAACCACACTCCAAAATTCCAATCCCCAATCCCCTACCAATACAAACTCCACCACAACACCACCATCAACCAATTCATTACCCACCAACCACCACTTATCACACTCCCCAGAATACCCCACAACCCATTCCTGACCCTCAAAACTCTACCAATGATCACCATTACACCCAAGCACATGACACTCACCAAAACAACCTCATATACGTGGAAACAGTGCCTCACTCTATCCAACCAATCTCCTATACCCCAGAATCCTCCAAGAAAGACTTGCTCGTTAAAAACATAGCTGAAGAACTCACGAAGTTAATGAGTCGAGTTCAGGGTGTCGAAGGCGGCAAGGGAATAAAAGGTTTGAACTATGAAAACCTATGTACATCCAGATGTAGAACAGTCGGAGGGATACAAACCTACCAAGTTCGAGATGTTTGATGGTACAGGTAATCCCAGGGTTCATCTGAGGGCCTATTATGACAAGCGTGTCGGGGTCGGGAAAGACGAAAAGATCCGAATGAAACTCTTTATGAGGAGTCTTACTGGAGATGCTTTGCCATGGTACATCCGCCAATATCCCAAAAATAGTCCAATTGGGTGAGTATGGCGTCGGATTTCATGGAGCGGTGCGGGTTCAATACAAAGAATGCACCAGATGTTTTCTACATCCAGAATCTTAAGAAGAAACCCATCGAAACCTTCCGCGAGTATGCTACTCATTGGAGGTCGGAAGTGGTCAAGGTTAGGCCATCTTTGGACGAGGAACAGATGAACAAGTTCTTCATTAGAGCACAGGATCCGGAGTATTATGAAATATTGATGGTTATTGAAAACCATAAATTCTCTAATATCATCAAGCTTGGGGAAAGAATTGAGGAAGGCATCAAACGCGAGATGGTAACGAATTTTGAGGCATTATAGGCCACAAATAAAGCATTGCAATCAGGCAGCATATCGAAGAAAAGAGACTTTGGGGAAGTAATGGTAGCTCAAGGCTCGAAATCTCCACTAACATATCAAACACCTCGACTCACATATCAGACACCTCCACCCACATACCAAGCACCACCACCCACATATCAACCATTATCTCCCAAATATTTCCAACCAGCCACTACCTATAATTCCCAACCATCCCATTTCCGATCACCTCTAACTCGCCAAAAACTTCCAAGACCATGACCAAACTTTGACCATAAGCCACCCAAACAGTACACTACTATTACTGAACCCATCGACCAGTTGTATAAAAGGTTAAAAGCCATTGGTTATGTCACTCATATTCATGTTGTGGCACTAGAGAACCTATCCCAATGTGTTAACCCAAACAAAACCTATGCATACCAGTATGAAAGGGCACATCATTGACGAATGCCGAATGTTGAAAGATAAGATCCAGATGCGGATTGACAACAAGGTCATACACACAAACTAAGCCATGCCCAATGTCTGTAGTAACCCTCTCCCTGATCATAAAGGTGGTGGGGTACATGTAATAGAGATGAACGAAGAGTGGGATCCTGAAGGGTTAATCGACCTTATTCGAGAAGGCAATGACTTTAGACTTGCAATAACACTCACTCCCATTGTAGTACAGACTCAGTCACCGATCGAAGTTGAGATAACTATATTAGTTCCATTTGAGGTAGAGGTAGCCCCGCTTGCGACCACCCTTATTCCATTTGAAGTGAAAATGGCCACACCTTTCACGGTGATAGTATCAACCACACCTCATTTAGACTCAAAAGCAATACCCTGGGATTATGTTGCGAAGGCTGTGCAAAAAGGGAAGGCAACGATGGAATAATCCAATGTTGCGCAAGGAATGACTAGGACCGGGAGAATCTATACACTTGAACACGTGGGAGGACCAAGTAAGGATGCCACTACTAAGAAGCATGCTATTGAAACAGGACCAGATGACCTCTGGAGGAAAGTGAAAGCATGGGAATATTCTGTCATTGATTATTTGAACAAAACCCAGGCTCAGATATCCATACTATCACTATTGAGAAATTCAGAGGCACATAAGAATGCTTTGATGAAGGTGTTGAGTGAAGATTATGTGCCCAACAATATCACCTACGGAGAGATGTCCAATATGGTAGGGCGGGTGCTGGAAAGTCATAAGATAATGTTCCGTGAAGATGAGTTGTCACCTGAAGGGTTGAATCACAACAGAGCATTGCATATCACAATGCAATTTGAAGACAAGTTCATTGCCAAGGTCTTGATTGACGGAGGTTAAAGCCTCAATATCTGTCCGTTGGACACTCTGAAAAGACTGGGCAAAGGTTTCCATAAAATACGGGCAGGTAGCATGAATGTGAAAGCTTTCGATGGGTCCCAAAGGGCTACGATTGGGGAAATTAACCTTTGTCTACAGATGGGACCAACTTGGTTTGACGTTGAATTTCAAGTGCTCGACATATTAGCCTCATACAATCTTTTATTGGGCTGACCATGGATACATGTCGCTGGGGATGTGTCTTCCACGCTACATCAAGCTGTGAAATTTGAATGGAACCATCAGGAGATGATCATTCACGAAGTTGGGAGTAACCCCATTTACACTAGTCAAACAATCTCGGTTATTGGAAATAGAAGAAGGTTAGGAGGGGAAACCTACCATCATATCGAACGTGTCAATGCTATCGAAAAATACAAAATGGTGGAGCAGCAAAAGAGAAAGCATGCTGGCATGGTCTGGGTATGACCCCGGCAAGGGGCTTGGGAAGAATCTCCAGGGAATTACTAAGCCAATACAGCTGAAGCGTCACGGTACTACCTTCGGGCTTGGATATCAATATACATGGCAGGAGTATGATGATTGGTCACCTCCATGGCATGGACCTTATTACCCTCTCGAGCAACTGGTGCCGCATCTGGATCAGACTTTTCACCAAGTAGACACAATATGGGGAACTGCGGAAGAGGAAGCATTAGCTGCGCTGAAGAATTTGTTCTTAGAGGACGAAGACATGGACTGTAGTGCAATAATTGAGGAGAAGGAGAAGGAATAAGGCCTCACTATTCAGACTGTGTAGAAGGGACTTGTTCTCATGAATTGGATCTCCACACCCTCCCAGGCCCTCCGAGTCCCTAGGTAGCTTGGCAGATTTTATTCCTATAGTCATTCTAGGCATTTAAGATTTTCAGTAATTTGTTTTTAAGATTCACTTGTTTCAAAATAAATGCTCAATTCATCGATCTGTACTCGTTTGGATGTTTTAAGTATTAATCAAATACATTGCTCTTTATTATTTATTATTATCTTTCATATTTTTCTTTTTACAGCGTTATTGTTACTTTTCCTGATGAATCGATGGTTGTGACATGTAATGAGGCAACGCAACATGAGAATAGTGATTCGGATGAAGAAGATGAGATACCTGAGGAAGTTGTGAGGGAGGTTGAAAACTTTGAGAATAAGCCTAAGTCCAACCTGGACGAGACCGAAGCAGTAAATTTGGGGGATGTCGAGACCGTCAAGGAGACTCGCATCAGCGTTCACTTATCACCGACAGAGAAAGAGGAGTACATCCATTTTATAAAGTAATAGAAGGACATTTTTGCATGGTCATATGATAACATGACTGGTTTGAGCACGTCCATAGTGACTCACAAGTTGCCTACTAATCCCATGTGTCAGCCGGTGAAGTAGAAACTCATAAATTTCAAACTAGATATGAGCTTAAAAATCAAGGAGGAGGTTACTAAGCAGATCAAAGCCAAAGTTCTCAGGGTGGTTGAGTACCTAACTCGGTTAGCCAACAACTGTGCCAGTATCAAAGAAAGATGGGAAATTCATAGTATGTGTTGACTATCGGGATTTAAACAGAGCAAGTCCCAAAGAAGACTTCCCACTACCAAACATACACATCCTGATCAACAATTGTGCCAAGCATGAACTCCAATTTTTTTGTAAATTGCTTTGCGGGTTATCACTAAATCTGGATGGACGAAGAAGATGCAGAGAAAATAGCCTTTATTACACCATGGGGGTATATTGCTATTAGATGATTCCATTTGGTCAAAAGAAAGTTGGGGCTACCTACATGAGAGCCATAACAACTTGAGAATGTCGACGATGGGGGGTATAGAGGTGTATGTGGACGATGTCATTATCAAATCTAAGAAGGTCGTAGATCACATAGCAGACTTGAATTTTTTTTTTTAAATGTTAAGGAGGTACAACTTGAAACTGAACCCCGCAAAGTGTGCATTCGAGGTCCCCCCACAAAAGTTACTAGGATTCATTATCAGTCATTGAGGGATCGAGTTGGATCCGTTTAAAGTCAAGTCTATTCAGGAATTACCGCCACCTAGGAGCAAAAAGGACGTGATGAGCTTCCTGGGACGTCTCAACTATACTAATCGCTTCATAGCACAGTCAAAAGTCATATGTGAACCTATCTTCAAGATGCTGAGGAAAGATGCCGAGACAAGCTGGACTGAGGATTATCAGAAAGCCTTCGACAAAATCAAGGAGTACCTCTCCACACCACCAGTTTTGGTCCTACCAGAGCCGGGGCAGCCTTTGCTACTCTATCTGTCTGTGTTGGATGGAGCCTTCGAATGCGTTCTGGGACAACATGACGATACAGGAAGAAAGGATCAAGTCATATACTACTTGAGTAAGAAGTTCACACCTAACGAAGCACAGTACTCTCTGCTATAGCGCACTTGTTGTGCTTTGACCGGGACAACCCAAAAGTTGAGGCATTACTTTTTTGCCTGTACCACATACCTCATACCTCATATCCAGGATAGACCCTCTGAAGTACATATTTCAGAAACCCATGCGACTGGAAAGTTAGCCAAGTGGCAAATACTATTGAGTGAGTTCGATATCATCTATTTAACTCAAAAGGCGGTCAAAGGAAAAGCATTGGCAAATCATCTTGCTGAAAACCCGGTGGGAGGAGAATACGAGCCCTTGAAAACGTATTTTGCTGATGAAGAAGTGTCGTTCGTGGGAGAGGACATTACCAAAGCATACGACGGTTAGAGGATGTTTTTTGACGCAACTGCAAATTTCAAAGGAGTAGGCATTGGAGCAGTTTTGGTATCAGAAACATGTCAACATTATCTAGTATCTGCTAAACTCAAATTTCTCTGCACCAACAACATGGCGGAACATGAAGCCTGCATATTAGGACTCAATATGGCAATCGAGATGAATATTTAGGAGTTGGTGGTAATCGGTGATTAAGATCTGCTTGTGCACCAGGTACAAATGGGACACCAAAAATTCCAAGATATTGCCATATTTGCACCATGTGCAGGAATTGAGAAAGAGGTTCACAAAGATAGAGTTCCGACATGTACCCAGAATACAGAATGAGTTCGCTGATGCATTGGCCACTTTCTCATCCATGATACAACATCCAGATAAGAATTACATTGATCCTATCCAGGAGAGGATTCATAATCAGCCGGCATATTGTGCCCATGTCGAAGAAGAAACATATGGAAAACCTTGGTTCCATGACATCAAGGAGTATTTGGCGAAAGGAGAATATCCGGAGCATGCAAACCACACTCAAAAATACAAACTCCGGAGATTGTCCAATCCTTTTTCCACAACGGAGGAAATTTGTACAGAAGAACTCCTAATTTGGGACTGCTAAGATACGTCGACGCAAAAGAGGCTTCAAAGCTATTTGAGGAGATACATGCTGGGACGTGCGAGCCACATACGAATGGTTTTGTCTTAGCCAAGAAGATACTCAGGGATGGTTACTTTTGGATGACCATGGAGACAGACTACGTCCAGTATGTCTGCAAATGCTACCAATGCCAAGTGCATGCCGATATGATAAAAGTGCCGCCAAATGAGCTCAATGCAACAAGCTCACCTTGGCTATTTGCCGCCTAGGGAATGGATGGCATTGGTCCAATTGAGCCCACTGCTTCAAACAGACACATGTTTATTCTGGTAGCCATTGATTACTTCACAAAATGTGTAAAGGTTGCACCTTACAAAGCTGTAACCAAGAAGGTCGTCGTAGACTTTGTCAAAGATCGTATTGTTTGTCGATTCGGAGTTCCCGAGTCCATTGCTATTGATAACGCTGCCAACATCAACAGTGATCTGATGAAATCCATGTGTGAAACTTTCAAAATCAAACACAAGAATTTCACAGCCTTGTTGATACCAAATTTTTCCTCTATATATTTTCAATATGCAAAATATCTTCAAAATAACATATATTTTTTTTGAGTTTCCTATTCGGTGTCCGTTACCCGCATTAGAGCTCGACTATATCCGGATTCGCGTAGGGTAAGGCCCCATTCGGGGGGTAGCGCTCCCTACCAAGGATTTTTCCATACCCAAGGCTCGAACTCGAGACCTCTGGTTAAGGGAGGAGCAGCCTCATCCACTGCACCATATCACTTGATGGTTCAAAATAGCATACATATGTATATATAATCATGTCCATGTGTTTTATTATTTTTTCCACAATTTTAAAGGTTTTTAATTGATTTATTTTCTCCATTTATATCCATAAAATCCCAATAATTATTTTTAAAATTAGTATTTTGATGATTAATTTATTGTATTTTTATATTTATGACAAAATATGGCTAAAATAATTTTTACAATTTTATTTAGTATTTTTAAAGCTAAATTACACATAATTGCAATATTAGTCATTTTAAGGTTTAATTGTGTCTTATATTCATAAAATTAAGTCTTGTATTTTTAAATTGTTAATTATGTGTTATAAATCATTTTAGCCATTTTAATTTATTTTTTAGAAATTATTTACTATTTTTTATAAATTAAAAAGGGGAAAAGTGGTTATTTAAATTTTAGCCCAAATTGGCTTTCAATTTAACCCCCAATCAAACCCAGTTCCCCGACCCAATTCCAATTAAAATCCGCTCCTAACCCTTTTGAAACCAACCCGAACCCGTACCCTCACTTACCCCTTTTAATCTAGGCCGTTGATCATTCAGATCAGCGGCCACCATTCCACCTTACCTTAATTAATCCTAAACGACCCCCAAAACCCTTTCATTTGTTAACATTCGCCGCCCTATAATCCCCTCTCCTCTCCAACTCCCTCAGAAACCTAAAGCTAACCCTAGCTGTCGCCGCCCAAATCCACCATAATCCCCGTTGATTCTCACTTAATCCACGGTCTCCCATGGCTGTTTGAGATGTACACCGGTTGCTTGTGCTACTGCTTTGTCTAGATGGCTAAAAGCTAAGGCTAGACTGTGGAATCCTATTTGCCTTATCATTTTGCACTTTTCTTTCTCCACTGGTATGTCATAGTTAATTTCAAAGCTTCAACAACAATATGATGCTTTATTTGTTTCAATTTCCCTCATTTTTGGTCTATTTCTACTTGTGTTTATGTTAAATTACATTACCGGCATGTTATAGTGTTTCCCTTTTTCCTTTAGACTGGTGTATTCCCTTATGTGTGTTTTCAAGCATGCCATGTCAATCACTTACTGTGTACTTACTATCCTATAAATCCCAAACCCATATCCCTTCCATATGTTTATGTTTTTCTGGCTGGTTTGTGATTATGCCAGCATTGGCTATTGCTGTGGATGTCCCACACCAGACCCCTGTCGGGGTTATGTGTTCACAAACAAATGTCTGTATGTCCCAAGCCCCTTGAACCCTTTGTGTGACTACTGATTCTGTGTATGATCCCATCTTGGGAGTTTTGAGTTTTATTTATTACTACAAATGATTTCAATCACCTCTGTTACTGATTGCTTTCAAAATGGACTATCAGTCCAGCTTTTTAAACAAACTCTATTTCAAACTATGTCAAGCACTCTCATTATACTCTTAGAATCTAGGTTCTGCCCTCTTGTGTCAACCTTACTTTGGGACCCTTGAGCTCTTTTCAGTACTGACGACTCTTGATGCCAAGAAGGAGACCAACTAGACGATCCTCTGAACCTGGACACATAAGGGTTGGCTCTTCCACACTGCACTTACTCTGTTTGGTTATGCAAATCTGGGTGTGAGCACTGCCCGGGATCCCTTGAGGTCCTTAGGGAACTCTGACACACCCAGGCATGAGAAGGTTTTGGAACAACATTGGCATTTGAGGTAGTTTATTCTATAACTCCGAAAGGAAGTCAGAATCAGGCTTCCTATGGTTGTAACTTCTTAGCTTTGCATTTTTTCTTATGAAATTCAATCATTTGGTCTGTAATAATTTGTAAACAAATATTGGGGTGATTAGTGAAAAAGGGTGGGTAGTTGTGTATTGCAGGTAAATTGGGTAGATAACATGCATATAGGGTCTATTTTGATTCAAAATATGATCTGTTAGATAACATGCCTATAGGACCTGCTTTGTTTAAAATAAATTCTGCATGCTTTACTTTCACACAATTAGAAACCATGTCTATAGGGTCTAAATGGCTTTAATGATAGAGATCATGCCTATAGGGTTAAAATAGACTTATAAATAGATATCATGCCTATAAGGTGTAAAACAATTAAAGTTCAGTTTTCATTACAGCATGTATTCAAATTCGTCTCTCTAGAAATCATGCATATAATTCCAAAGTCAACTTTTAATACTTAGATGCCATGCCTGTAGGGATTAAAATCAGCTGTAATAGACATCATGCCTATAGGACTTAAAACCAGTTTAGTTGGAGAACCAGTTTAATTAACGTTGTTTTTTCTAAATTGGATTAGTCAATTAATTTGTCGCTTATTCAATAAGTTTTCAAACACTGCCTTAAATTAATACCGTTAGAAAGCATGTCTATAGGATCTCAAATTGTTCATTTAAAATTGATCATTATTTTACTGCATTCCTAATCAATATAAATATCATGCTCATAGGACATCGCTATTACGCCTAGGCAAGCCTTAGGTAATAATTAGAATAAAATTGAAATGCCTTTGTTTAGTTATCAACTGCTACAATCAGTAGGCATGCCTGATTCGGATTTCTTATCTGAGTTATGTAATAAATTTGATTCTGCTTCAACAGCTTAAACACCCTGCTTTTTAAATTTAGACCTTAATTTTGTATAAGTCATGTTATTTATGTGCACTGTTTGCGAAGGTATAATTGAGCTTTCTATCTGCTTACATGTTTTCCCCTTTATTGCAGTCTTATATGTTTTGTATGTCGCATTAGCATTTTTACCTTTAAACCTAAGGTCTGCCTAGAACCTCCTCCTTTTAGGAATAGAAGTCCTAAAATTCCTCCGGGACTGATAGGAAGGGACGGTAGCAGCATGCAATAAGAGTCGAGACCAATCATCGCTCTAATTACCTTTACGGGATGGGAAAGGGTGGATATGGATATGATGACCGGTGCGCTAATACCATGTGCAACCCCTCTTTTGAGGAGTGAATACCGGGTATTGCATAGATATGATCCATATTACAAACAAACCTAGGACACCTTATCCCCCTTTTCCTTACATTAATAAGCATGTTTTCGATTGTAACTCTTTTAAAAATTTCGCCTTTCAACAATTATTTTCAAACTCTTGTGTGTTTAAACTTAAGTCCCATACTATTTCATCCAATACTTGCTTATTTCTAAAAATTCATTAAAAATGTCTGGCCGGGAACCACACTAGTGGATCTTGAGGGGTACCTAACACCTTCCCCTTGGGATAATTTCAAGCTCATTACCCTATCTCTGGTTATCCAAGCATAGTTAGAAATGAACCATATAGGTGTCCTAATGTACCTTAAATCATTAGGTGGAGACTCTTCAAAAATGCAAACCCTATTCCCAAAAGGAATGAGTTGTCCCATACCAAATGTCATAAACCCGATTTTTCGATGTGAAGAGGGAAAAGGGGGGCGCGACAAGCCTATAGACCTCAGATAAATGGAGTCGTAGAAGACGCCAACAAAAACATCAAGAATATACTAAGGAAGATGGTAGAAAACCACAAACAACCGCAGGAGAAGCTTCCTTTTTCTCTATTAGGACACCGCACCACAATTCGCACATCAAACGGGGCAACCCCCTACATGCTGGTTTATGGTACCGAGGCTATCATCCCAGCCGAGGTAGAGATTCCTTCTTTAAGAATCATACAGGAAGTTGAACTCAGCGATACAGAATGGATAAGGAGCCTCTATGAACAATTGGCCATCATAAATGGAAAAATGATGAACGCAGCATGTCACAGTCGGCTTTACCTGAACAGAATGTCTAAAGCTTTCAACAAAAGGGTCAAACCAAGGCAATTTGCACCAGGACAATTAGTGATAAAGAAGATCTTCCCACACCAATATGAAGCCAAAGGGAAATTCTCTCCCAACTAGCAAGGTCCTTACATAGTTCACAAGGTGCCATACCAATATGAAGCCAAAGGGAAATTCTCTCCCAACTGGCAAGGTTCTTACATGGTTCACAAGGTGCTAACAGGAGGAGCACTCATACTCGCAGAGATAGATGAAGAAATCTGGCCAAAACCAATCAATTCAGATGCAGTCAAGAGATATTATGCTTAGACTATTTACATTTCTTCATCTTATGTAATTGAACAACGCGTGACCTGATTCCCATTTAAGAGAGGATACGTAGGGAGCCTTATGGGTTCGGTCATATCATAATAAAATTTCCATTTCCCCCAAAATCAAAAACTGGGGTAAAATTTTGAGGACGACCCTCAAAATTCTTGAGCAAGTCCAGCCAAAGCCAACATATGTCAGACAATCAGAAATCGGTTAAGAAACTGGGGCAGAATTTTGAGAAGGATTCTCAAAATTAGGGGTGTGCATTCAATTTAGACCCTTATCGATAATTACTTATCGATTATCGATTATCGATTTTTACATATTTTTATCCTTATCGTTTCAATAAGGTTTCGATTTTTTCGATTTCGATTTATCAATTTTTGGGGCTTATCGATTCGGTTATCGATTACACCAATATGGACAACTAATATGGACAAAAAGAAGCTAAAATAAGATGGACATCGTTTATAAACAAATTCACAGAGAGAGAGAGAGAGAGAGAGAGAGAGAGGGAGAAACGTACTATTGAAGTCGTCGGGGTACGCTGGAGTATGCCAGAGTACGCTGAAGTTTACTTTCTCTGGTGGGTTTGCAGTTCGCGGTAGAATGGGAGAAAGGTAAAAGCGGTGCTGAAGAATGGGTAGAGAAAATAATAGGGCTAGGGACTTAGGGTAAAGGAAAGGGTATTATGGAATAAGGGTATATTTATCTTTTTAGTATATCTTATCAGTTTATCGATAAACCAATAACCGAAGGGGACAAAATTGAAATCGATAACTCGATAAGAAAAATTTCAAAATCGAAAGAAATTGATAAACCGGTAACAAATAATCGATTCAATTTATCGATAAATCGATTCGAATGTACACCCCTACTCAAAATTCTGAATAAGGTTCAACACAGCTCATTACCCGCAAACAATCGAAGGATCATCCACCAAACTGGGGTAGAATTTTGAGAAGGACCCTCAAAATTCTAACATGAGAAAGCTGCAATGTCTCTGAAATGTGTTACAGTCCCTAGTTCATCTAAAATCACTTAATATATCAATATGTTTCTAAAATGACTCTAATTTTATCAATAATTGCATATTTTCAAAAACTCTATTTCCGTAATGGTCAGGTGTTACCCAGGGAAACTCGAAAAGGCCTCCAGAATGGAGCAAAGCAAGGCCAGCAGACAGAAGCACGAACCAACCTCCCCTCACAAAACTTATAATTTTTCTTTGAACACAGGACATTCGATGTAGCGATAGAATTCGCAAACATATATACACAAAGCAAACTCACTATCAGTCCATCCATTAGACACTAAATATATCTCCAGCTAAGAAATATACTACTCTTATTTGCTACTCGACTAAACCTTGTCCCCCATACCTGCACGAGGCTAATCCTTGCCTCCATATATGCATGAGGTTAATCCTTGCCTCCATACTTGCATGAGGTTAATCCTTGCCTCCATATTTGCATGAGGCTAATCCCTACCTCCATATCTGCATGAGGCTAATCCTTGCCTCCATATCTGCATGAGGCTAATCATTGCCTCAATATCTGCATGAGGCTAATCCTTGACTTCATACTTGCATGAGTCTAATCCTTGCCTCCATATTTGCATGAGGCTAATCCTTACCTCCCTATTTGCATGAGGCTAATCCTTACCTCCCTATTTGCATGAGGCTAATCCCTGCCTCCATACCTGCATGAGGCTAATCCTTGCCTCTGTACCTGCATGAGGCTAATCCCTGCCTCCATATTTGCATGAGGCTAATCCTTGCCTCCACACTTGCATGAGGCTAATCCCTGCCTCCACATTTGCATGAGCCTAATCTCTGCCTCCACATTTGCATGAGCCTAATCCCTGCCTCCATACTTGCATGAGGATAATCCTTGCCTCCCTATTTGTATGAGGATAATTCTTGCCTCCATATTTGCATAAGGCTAATCCTGGCCTTCGTACCTACATGAGTTTAATCCCTACCTCCACACTCGCATGAGGTTAATCCTTGCCTCCACATTCACATGAGGCAAATCCCTGCCTCCATATTTACATGAGGCTAACCTCTGACTTCATATTTGCATGAGGCTAATCCCTGCCTCCACATTTTCATGGGACTAAGCATTGTCCCTCATTGCATAAATATTGCTCTATTCTAGTATTGTCTATTTGTTTTTCAATGGGGCTAAACCTTGCCCTGCATTTCACAAGACTAAGCCTTGTCTTAGTAGAATCATATTATTGCATCTCATAGGATGAAATATCTCCAATCTATCCAAAGGCATCATAGTCTGAAAGGCATCATCCTCATAGCCGGAAGACATCATGCCATGGCCCGACGATCCCTCAAACTTTCATATCATTATTCAAAGGCGTCATGGTTTGGAAGCACCATCTGTATGGCCCGAGAACATCATTTCATGGCCTGCAAATCCCTCACTAAACAATTCATGGCCCAGGATATCATGGTATGACGAAGTCATCCTTAACCGTCCGAAGACAACTTTCATGATCCAAAGGGAATCTGCATCATGTTTAAATTTTCCCACAAATATATGTTCATAGAATTTTTTTATCTGTAGGTGACCAGCAAGCAACCGCTATCCTAGCAGGAGCGATCTTGCTCTAGTTCCTTCAATTATCTCAAACATGGACTGTTCACCATAACCACTCTTGCATCTACTCCAAAATCTCCTGTCCATTCTTGAAATGGCTTCATCGGTATATTCCGCCAATGAATCCAGAACTACACATGGCCTGATTCTTGTAAGACCAAGGATATATAGGCAGCTCAAAGACCAGAGTCCAGCCTCTGTCTTCAAAATATCCCATCCGGTCAAAATTGACCATCATTTCTTTACCCAAAAACTCTTTTCATCCTTCCCAGGTAAAAAGGTGCAGCTGTTGATACCCAATTTTTCCCTTAATATTTTTGAAACTATGTCTTGGCACCAATTAGTATTTTTCATACAATTTCTGTATTTTTAAATATTTTAACCAATTTCTCCCAACATTTATTTAATAAAACAATCATTAAATTGCATCACAAAATAGTTTATTAATTTTTGTGTCTTAATTTTATCATTTGCATTCGTATTAAGTTTCAATTATTGCACAAATAACCACATCAATATTTTTAGGATACAATTGCAATTACTTTGCAATTATAGCCTATGCATGTATTATGACATTATTTTACCGGAAAATATCCCTTTTTTTAATATTAAGTAAATATTGGTCCTGGGCTAGTTTAAAAATTATTTTAGCAATTAATTACGTATTTAACTAATAGCTTCTTTTTCATTTAAAACCTAGCATATTAACTAGCCCAAACTCCTTATAAACCAGCCTAGGCCCAATACCCACCTGCCCCAACCCAATACCCGGGCAAATCTTGGTCGTTGATCATTGTGATCAACGGTCCAGATTCCCCCTTCCTAAAACAAACTAACATATACCCCCCAAACCCTAATCATGTCATTTATCTCCCCCGTCGTCACCTAACCTTCTCTTCTCTCAAATGCTCTCAAGTCAAAATCCTAATCCACCCTCACTGGCACTCATCTATGGCCATACATGGTGGTTTCTCACCACCCCCATGCCTCTAACGGCCTCTCCTCTACGGGTATCACCATCTCCAGGGTCCTCAAGGGACTAGGGTTAGTCTACTTGCATCTATGGCCCTTTCTCGCCTGTTTTAGGCTGTTCCAGTTTGATTCCGAGTGAGATCTTCCTATATCACCTTAGATTTATAGATTTTTATGCTTACTTATTCATCTCTTTGTTGTTCTTCTCGAAACCCTAATTTTTTCCTTCTAAACTTCTTAGATCTGTATAGATCTGAGATGGTTTGGACCTATTTGATATGAGTTTTACAATAACCTTCTGATTTTTACAAGAACCGCCTTATTTTCGAATGATTTTCCATTTTTCTAAACTAGGGTTTCCTGAAAATTTCTTTTCCCAAAACATTTGATAAATTAGAGTGTTTAATCTTCTATTTCTTATGTGTTTTAACTGATTTCGTAAGGATTGCTCTAGCCTTAACTCGTTTATACTAAAAGCCTTAATTTTTCGACATTTTTTGTTTGGGTTTTGAGTTACTTGTGTACTGACTTTGTCCTTGCTTTGGTTCTTGCAATTTTTTTTAGCCAATTAGATGTCTTGTGATTGTTATCCTAATATGCCTCTACTAAGATCCTTGGTTCAACTTTTCTACTGACTTTATATGTCTATGTTTATTCTGGCTATTCATGGTAAACCTATATTTTTCTCCTTAAATCGGGGTTGTTTTGAAATTTTGATTTACCAATTTGCTTTGTTGAAACCTATGTGTTGAGTCATGACTATTCCTTTCTTGCCTTACTTTGTCTGTGATACTTGCTGACTTTTTACGTGATTTTCTCCTTAATTAAACCCTTGACTATTCTGAAGTTCTTATTTTTGGTTTGATTTGAACTCTTTTCCTTAACAAAACCTTTGATTCTTACTTCTCTACTCGGTTTGATTGAACTTCTTGCCTTATTTGAATCAACGATGTTATTTGTTGATTCTTACTAATTGTTTCCTTAATTGAACTCTTGATCATTCACCCTTAATTACCTACTTTGTACCTAAGTCCTACTTTATTTCTTTCCTTAAATACATGTCTTGCTTTTACCGGTGATTGATTATTTCTTGATTAAGGGGAAGACTTACTGATTTTACGTATGTGACTGATTCTGTGAATTTCCCTAATTGCTACATAATTGATTCTTTACCTTATTTTGTTTAACTCTTGATTACTCTATATGCCCTTACGTATTCTCACTTCAAAACACAAATAATAGTTCTGAAACTAACACTTTCACACTCTAAAAAGCTCTATCTGCTCTCTCTGCTACTTGTGATCTCTGTTATTCTAGCTGGCTACAAGCCAAGGCTGGAAATTACACAATACCTTTCTCACATCTTGTGTTTTCTTTCTTTAACTAGGTGTGCTTCTGATTAATTTTAAGAATCTAAACCTATGTGTTTATTTACTACCTTAGTTCATATGGTTTGAGTCCATTCTTGCTTCTGTTTACTGCTCACCCAGCATGCCAAATACCGCCTATTCAAATCTGTGATTAGCATGTTTCCATTTTACTTGCATATTTGCTATCTTGTTTAACATGTCTATATATGTAACTAGCCTGTTTGACTGACTATTGTTTATCTAGCATGCCCAAACTCTGCTTTTGTGTAATTAGCAGGTCTTCACCTGTTAATACTTGCCTAGCATTAAGTCTTTGTATGTTCTGCTTCACTCTTGCTAAGTTAGTTACTCTTCCTAGAGGGGCTTCAACATGTTTCTGATGTGATCTTTGCTGCATGACCTACATTCTATCTAACCTACTAATTCTATAGAACCCCTTAAGAACTTTATGTATACTGTTGTTTATGTGTTCCATTAAGGTGTATTCTCTATGTTCCCAACCCCTCTTCCTTTGTGTGAAAGTTGTTTGCCAAAGTACTCCCTAAAATTGTTTGCTCTATGACTTGTGTCCTGATTGCAAATTATTTCTTTACACTTTCCTCAAACTGTTTTATCACTAAATCAGTATTGGTATTCAGAAATTCTTTTCACTCCTAAGAACTTTTTTTATATTGTCTATTAAACTCTTTCAAACCATTATGCACTTTCACTTAATCCTAGATTATTAAGTTTTGCCCATCTGGTATGTGTACTGCTTAGAGACCCTTGAGATCTCTCTGAACTCTGGCATATCAGGGTTGGCACTTCCACACTGCACATAAATCAATTATTATTTGAGAAAGGTATGGATTTGAGCATTGCCCGGGATCCTTGAGGTCCTTAGGGAACTCTGACATATCTAGACATAAAATTGGCTATGGAACTTTAGGCATTTGAGACTACTGGAGGTTTGAAAATCACTTTGGGCCTACTTCAGGCTCCTTATAGCTTAATTTCTGTTCTATTTATATAATTTATTTCATTCTTGGTCTGTAATAATTAATTGTAAATAAATAGTGTGGTGATTAGTGAAAAAGGGGGCGCGACAAGCTCTACGGTGATACTTGTACCTCTAGTGCATATAAAATCTGTCAAAAGCTTCATACTGACTTCTTATGACTCAACTCTATGGCACGATCCGGAAACAAAAGAAGGGCAACATTTCCTAAACGACCTATAGCCACTCAATTATAAATATGGTGTGCAACACACCCACATGTGAGACTTTACTAGGCACGACTTTGTAGACTTTCTAGGATACAACCCGCTCTGATGCCACTTTGTCATGCCCCAACCTTGGGAGGCATGGCTGGCACCCGGTGCCGTACAGGGCCGAGCTAACCACTTTGTAACTCATGACCATTTGACCAAAAGTAGAACATACAAAGGTCGAGTTAGCTGGACTCATTCCTTTTGTAACTATCATGGGCCCACATGACCACAACTCATAATGTACAACTATAAGTGGGCAACACTATATCACTGAACTATTTTTCTTAAAACATGAATACATATGGGTCGTCAAGGCCTCTGACATACTGTACAAAATGAACCTCTATCTATAAAGCCTCTAAGATTATTTGACATCAAATGGGATAGAGTACCTGCCTACCCATAAGTGTGTAGCAAAACTCTGACACGATGACTCGTAGACTCTGCTGCACTCCGAATGAGGTGGAGTCTTACTGATCCTTCACTGAATGCCAATCTTGTCTACTATGAGGGCTTGTCAAACCGATTATCTATACCTGCAAGCATGAATGCGGCATCCCCAACAAAAGGACGTCAGTACGAATAATGTACTGAGTATGTAAGGCATAACTAAAACATAATCATAACTCAAAATTAATTAAAGACATATAAGAATCAACCTGAATCTCTGAAGTACCATCGTATATACATACGTATTATACTTATATATGTATAATGCTTCTCTTTGAGACTATTATCCATATGTATGATGTATGATTGCCCAACTGATCAGTGGTAACTGCCCGAGTGGCCGTAGCACGGTGGTTAATGCATAACTGCCAAACTAGTGGTAAATAATAATGCATAACTGCCCAACCGGTGGTAACTGCCCCACCGATCATAGCTTGGTGGTAAATGCATGACTGCCCGACCGGCCGTAGCTCGGTGATAAATGAAGATGCATGTCTGCCCAACCGGCCATATTACAGTGGCAAATGAAGATACATGTTTGCCCAGTCGGCCGTAACACGATGGTAAATGAATATGCCATGACTGCCCAACCGGCCGTAGCACGGTGGTAAATGCATGAAGATGCATGTATCACTATATTATAAATATTAACATCTCTATCACATTCCTCGATAGAGATTTAGGAACATACTTAGACATGCTTAAATATCACTTTATAGGAATAAATAATATAGGCATCCTTAATTGCTAAGAGTAGAATCACTTATGGAATAACATTACGTTTACGTATCGTTACTTGGATCATGCCAAAAGAAAGAAGGAATAGCCTTAACATACCTGGAGTAGAAAAAAATCTATATGATATTCTTGGAAAAGGCTGCACCGTACTCCTTTAGAATTATAAAATCCCATTGTTATTACACAATGCAATTTCGTATGAATTTTTATCAGTTGACCCTACTCTACCAACAGGAACTGCTTCTTTATATGTAGGACCTACAGCAGACCTCCATCTATGGAATGCGCTATCGATATATAGTAGACAGAAGAAAAACTTAACAAGGCATTCTTTCCTTTGGGAATAAATAATATAACCATGGCCATATATTTTGCAAGTGTTATTCAACATTTCTCTTGCAATTGGAAAAGTATCCTGCTAATAATGATCTCCAAAAGCAATATGTCCAAAGCATATCTTGTGAATAGATGCAAATAGAAGAATATGTGCATGAGAAAAAAATATCACGTCCTCTTTCAATTGACCATTCATTTCTTTCCAGTTTGGTCTTTCTCAACTCTAAGCTTGCCACATAACAAAATGACTTTAAGAGTCACTATTCCCATAAGGTAAGGCTTCCACGTGGGGGTGGGGTGGGGATTTTAATCTAATCCTATAATTAATTAATTAAATAATTAGGTAATATCCCGGTAATTAACCAATTGCCCGCATAATTATGAATTATCTCAAATTACTTAAAATAATACTCATTTTTATACACTTTATATAACTTACTATCATGGTCATGTGGTACCATATAAAATAAATACATACATTATTATTTTATTAAAATATCCATGTATATATATATATATATATATATATATATATATATATATATATATATATATATATATATATATATATATATATATATATATATATATATATATATATTCTCAACTTATAATTTTTCTAATCTCATATAAAGAGTACAAATTTTCGTACACTTAGTTCTTAAAATGGTAAAAAGGATAACCTTCTTTTCTTGTAAAAAAAATTAATTCATATCTTTACAATAAATAAAATCTCATAAACTTTTCTCATATTATGTGTATAATTTAAAACATATACAAAAGTAGTATTATTAATAACTATATAAAATCATATTTTTCAAACCATTTTTTTGCAAAAATGTTTTACTCAAAATACCATATCATATATATATATATATATATATATATATATATCAAGGTTGTTAAACTTACGGGGTGTAACAACCTTGATCTTATCGAGGTTGATTTTGATCCCTTGATTTGATGCCATGAAGCCGAGAAACTTGCCCGAACTGACCCCGAAGGCACATTTTTCTGAGTCAAGCTTCATG
The DNA here is from genome assembly GCA_026770625.1 of Nicotiana glauca. NCBI lineage: Eukaryota > Viridiplantae > Streptophyta > Magnoliopsida > Solanales > Solanaceae > Nicotiana > Nicotiana glauca. The sequence continues at coordinate 30,541 of MU729234.1, forward strand.
TTGTACTTACTCAAAATTTTGAATGTTTCGTGCAAATGGCTTAAATGCTCCTATACGCGCAAGGACTTAACCAACATATCGTCAATGTAAACTTCCATCGATTTACCTATCTGTTCCCGAACATTTTGTTAGCTAGGCATTGGTATGTAGCTCTAGTATTATTTAGGTCGAAGGGCATTACATTGTAACAATATGTTCACTTAGTGATAAACGAGGTCTTCTCTTGGTCCTCCCAGTTCATTTGAATTTGATTATACCCGGAGTAGGCGTCGAGAAAGATAAGGATCTCATGGCCAGCCGTGACATCGATCATGCGATCGATGTTAGGCAGTGGAAAAGAGTCTTTCAGACACACCTTGTTCAAATCCTTATAATCTAGGCACAATCTCAGCTTGTTCCTCCTTTTTGGGACTACAACTACGTTGGCTAACCATTCTGAGCACTTTACCTCCCGAATAGACCATATTTTAAGAAGTTTAGTTACCTCATCCTTTATGAATGCATGCTTCACCTCGGACTGGGGCCTTATTTTTTTTCTTTACTGCTTTGAACCTAGGGTCGAGGCTTAGCCGGTGTGTTGTTATTTCCGGTGGGATCCATGTCATGTCTAAACGGGACCAAGCAAAACAATTCATGTTATCGATAAGAAATTGAATGAGTTTTTTCCTGAGTTTGGGAGTTAAGCCCGTTCCTAGGTATACATTTTTCTCGGGCATGTACTCGATCAGTATGGTCTGTTCCAATTCCTCGATCATTGACTTGGTTGCATCTGACTCTTCGGGAACAACAAAAGTTCGAGGAGTAAGAAAATCCTTTTATTCTTCTTCGATTATCTGTTCACCCGATTCGGTCGATGATGGGGGCGGTGATTGCTATTTGACCTCATTCTTATCTTTGGTGCTCAATTTTTTCGAGGTCGAAGGCACTAGTATCGGTGTCACTTCATCGACTACAAACATCTCCTTTGCAGCGTGCTGTTCTGCGTAAACCGTTTTCATACCATCCATTATTGGGAATTTTATCATATGATGAAGGGTCGGAGGTATTGCCCTCATGTTGTGGATCCAAGGCCTCCCGAGTAGTGCATTGTATCTGATGTCGCCTTCGATGACATGAAATTTTGTATTTTGGATGGTCCTGACCACATTCACTGGTAGGATTATCTCCCCCTTTATTGTTGCGCTTACCATGTTGAAGCTATTTATGACTCGATATGTAGGTACAATTTGGTCCTGTAGGCCGAGCTGCTCTACGACCCTCGATCTGATTAAGTTTGCTGAGCTACCTGGATCCACTAGAACACGTTTAACTTGAACTCAATTTAACAAAATAGAAATTACTAGGGTGTCATTGTGCGGCTGAGATATGTCCTCCGCTTCCTCGTCATTGAATGATAGGATTCCCTCGGGCACATAACTTCGAGTCCGTTTTTCTCTAGTGATCGACATCTTGCTACGTTTGGATATAGGCTCTTGTGGGGCATCGACACTGCCAACGGTCATATGAATTACATGTTGTGATTCTTCTAGCTCATTTTTCTGTTTGTATCTCTTTCCCTGAAGTGGTTCTTAGCTTGATCATTGAGAAACTCTCAAAGATGATATACATTGAACAATCAAGCTACCTCCTCCCTCAGCTACCTGCAGTCTTCGATCCTATGGCCATGTGTGCCATGAAATTTACACATCAAGTTTGGATTCCTTTGAGAAGTATCGACTTGTATATGCCTGGCCCACTTGGTGTCTTTGATTCTTACAATAGCTAACACGATCCCCGATGCATCTATACTGAAATTATACTCCGAAAATTGAGGTGCTTCTGCGGGATCAGTATGTTTATCAAAACCATGCTTACTCATTAGTCCTCGATCGCTTCTCTGATCGTTCCGATGAGGATTGCGCCCTAAACCGTTGTTTCTTCGATCCGAGATATATGGCTGATATTGTTCCCTATTTAATCTTGGTTCCCTATCTGTATCCCTCGGGGACTTAACCGCTAATCTATTTGGATGAACTGAGCCCAAGGGGGCTCCCAACTAGCCATCTTCAACCTTGATATTCGACTAATAACAATTATGTACATCTGCCCAAGTCACGACTGGATATTCGACTAGATTTTGCTTCAACTCTCGTGACGCGATCGAACTCCGCTCATTCAACCACTGCACCAAAGCTTATACTGCCCAATCGCCTGAGAACAGTTGTAATTCCATTCACTCCATTTGAAATCGGGATATGAACTCCCTTAGCATCTCATCATTCCTCTGTCTCATCTTAAAAATGTCTGATTTCCTTGTCACAACCTTTATGGCCCCGGCATGTGCTTTCACGAAGGCGTCTGCTAACATAGCAAATGAATCGATAGAATTTGGTGGAAAGTTGTGATACCAAATTATGGCTCCTTTCGACAGAGTTTCCCTACAAATTTCAACAATACTGACTCGACTCGTCTTCATTTAAGTCGTTCCCTTTAATCCCACAAGTGTACGAGGTAATATGTTCATTAGGATCGTTCGTTCCGTTGTATTTAGGTATATCGGGCATGCAAAACTTTTTAGGGATGAGCTTCGGAGCTGCACTCGGAGGCAATGGCTTTTGTATGAATTCTTGGCATCCAAACCTTTCAAGGCCGGGGGTGCCCCCGGCATTTGATCAACAAGTCTCCATTTTTTTTGTCATTATCCTCAATCTTTTTCTCCCCCGACTCTATCCTCTTGGTGGGTTCCTCGAACATCCTCATAATTGTGGCATTATCCCTCGAGCCATTCCCGTTCGATCTCTCTGGTACTGGTTCAGTTCGGCGAGTGACTTTTGGTTCGACCACACTTGGAGTTTTATTATGGCTTTGAAGCTGAGCGATATCAATCAGTTGAGCTTGTAATATCTCGAATATTACCTGGAGGCTAAATCCCCCATCTCTTATAACATGTGTTCCTTGGACACCAGATCAGGCTTCCCTATGCACACTTCCTCCGGAATTTGTGCCTAAATCCGTATTCAAAGTTATGTGTGAACTAACATCGACTGGCTCCACATTTGGCACTTCCCCGGGGTTAATCGGTGGTACACTGTCTCCCGGAGTAGCTACATTATTATTTTTCCTGTGAAATCCAAGACCATCATCGTCGTGTACAGGTGCATTTTATGAGTTTGACATATTTTATCATGAGAACAAAAAATTCTTGACAAGAACACGTGTGAAAATAACGTGTGTTATCAGAATTAGTATTGAAATAACCACTACTATCTTTAGCCCCACTGTGTACGCCAAACTGTTTATCTCGAAAATACGAGTAACAATTAAACTTGTTTATGATTTTAAAGACATATGATTTAATTCAATACCGATTAATAACCAAGAAATCTAACGTATAAATGAAATAAGTAAGTAAAATCAAACCAGTACGGAAGCCAGTCTCGACCTCGACCTAAGGTGGCTTCGAGGTAGGTCAAGAACATTAAAATAAGAACAATAAAGTTAAAGGACAATTTCTGATGAAATGTAAGCAAGAAAGTAAAAGAGTATATTCTTTGCCAAATAATTGATGATGGTTACAAATGTTTGGTGTCCCCTTTATATAATAGGGGAACCATAAATAAGGTACATTTCTTTTTACAATAAGAAATCTTATTGGGACAACTGTCTAACCGCCTAGTATGAATTCGTACCAATTCGTACAAAACTATTCCAAATTTTACGCCATGATTTTGGGGACGTGGCGGGAATCTTGCTCTTTCTGTTACAATCTCATAACAGCACTATCTTGGGGTTGGGCATACTCGGCTTCGATGCTCATCGCGTACTTCGATCCTCAGGCCTTGTACTCTGTCATCAGGCTCGAGCTTGGTCCATCGAGCTCGAACTCGACCCATCCTGAACTCGGGCTTAAGGCGACCCCTCGAGCCCGTGAAATCGGGCATACCTGATTTCGACCTTATAACACAACAATAACATAATATCTAGTATTATCCCACACCATGTGGTCCGGATAAATCGCATATAATAGTCGATCAAATATCATTTATGTTATAGTTAGTAAATGTGACATGTATTCAACAAATGCGAGTTATATCTCACAGTTATCAATAAATACGTGTTATATATTGCAATTGACAATGCAATTTATATGTCCCGTTCTACGTATTGAATCAGTAAATACGATTTAGATATTGAAATCACTAAACGTGACCTATGAGCGCTTTCACTCCACATGCTAAATCGCATTTGCTCCGACTTGTAACTGCAATTACATAACAGACTTTCGCATTTACTTGATGACTGCGACTTAGGGACCATTTGGCCATAAACATTTTTTTCACCCTTTTTTCGTTTTCTTAAAATACTAGTTTGGCCATAAATTTTTTAATTTTAACTTGAATATAAATTTTAAAATTTTGAAAATTTAAAAAATTTATTTTTCAAAATTTTCACTTCAGTGCGGTCATAAATATTCAAAAATAGACCAAAAATATATTTATATCCAAATACAACTCTAATTTTCGATTCTAATTTTTTTTACACATTTTTTCCCGTAATTTTACAATTCTTATGTCCAAACGCTCACCTAGAATCATGGCCAGAAAACCCCCTATCGCCCCCTCCGACTTAGGAAGCTATTTTCGACGGCTAAAGATGTAATGCCCAGATGATTTTGCAAAGATTGTCTACATTCAACATCTATCTCAAAACCCCAGGCTTCGTGGAAAAAGCCCTAAAACTGAAATCAACTCTACTTTTTTGTGCTCGAATTTCACTACGAAAGGTTTGTTCTTCCTCTGATATTCTTGAGTTATTAAACTCTATTACATTTCGCTTTAGTTTAACCCCATGGGTGTCTGTCTGACTTTGCTAAGCTATATTACTTTTGCATTATTGAATAAGTTTCTCTTTCCATTTGGAGTCCTTCCCCGTGCGCATCTTGAATAATTCAACAACTGTCTTTGAGTTATCAACTCAAAAATATCTAATTATTGTAAGCACATAATTTTTGCCCTATACGAAATACTTCTACAAAAATCCGAGAAAATAAATTTTTCCTTAATTATTTACCATTTTAGGAATTTTATAGATTTTTATTAATTGTTTGCATCTTTCTTGCATTTAAATCATAAAAACTACCAAAAATATCACGCATGGCATTTGGTCCTTACTTTTACATTTTAGAATTAATCGATAGTTACTTGTTTTATGAAAATTAAAAATCACAAAAGAATACTTCATTTCTACACCTTTCCTTTTTATTGATTTTTCTCTTTTAATTTAGGATTAAGTAACTTTTATAAATTTTATAGTCAGTATAATTTTATATATTTTTAGGATTTTTAATTCTAGGATTTTTTTTAATAAAAAAAGATAAAAAGAAAATTAGAAATTAAAAAAAAAGAATTGGAAGAACCTTCCCACACATAAGACCTTCCCCCAAAAATATTTCTCCCCCAAAAGACTTTTCCCCATATGAGACCTTCCCCCAAAATATTCCCCCCCCCCCCCCCCCCC
>MU729234.1:38478-54450 GCA_026770625.1 Nicotiana glauca
AAATTGGGAATATAAATTGAAAGAACCCTTCCCCAAAATATTCCCCCCCCCCCCCAAAAGACCTTCCCAAAAAATATTTTTCCCCAAAACTAATTCCCCTCACAAGACCCCCCTCCACATTAGAAAACATCATATATACACCCTAAGATCTAGATCCACCATTTACACAAAAAAGGATCCCCCCCTCCCCCCAGCATAGCTTCTTCTTCATCTACACACCTCAGCAACCATTTTTCTGAGATTAAAAAAAATGATTTTGATCTCCCCCAGAAACAAGGGAACTCAAAGAAACCTTCATCTTCTTAAAATAATAACAAAAGAACAGTTCTCCTTTCAACACATACAACCATTGCTTCTTTTTCAAAAATGGAACATCAAAGACCCTAAACCCTAACGAAAATCAGCCACAAACATGCTGAAATTAGCCGAAAGAAGTTCCAAAAAACTGACTGAAATAACACCCGAATACACAAGTTTCGTTCGAGCCTGAGCTCGTTTCCGGTGGTAAGTCCGGCCAGACTTCGACGATACCGTCGACGAGTTGTTTTTCCGTTTCCACGTGCAGCTAGCTAGTCGGCTAGATCAGTTTTTCGTCCGTCCGTCGATTCCGATTGAGGTTCGGTCAATATGCTCGTTCTGTTTCAGTTGGATTAATTTGAGAGATTCAATACATAATGAATTCCAAAGTTCTTTATTCTTCATGTAAGGTCATTTTCTATTTCTACTTTCTTTGATCATAGTATTGCCTGGTTGGTCAATTTTTGTGGCTATTTGATTTTGCATCTCTTTGTTTAGCTGACATACAATATTTTATTGTCTTTGGTCTTTTGATTGTTGAATAAGTATATGCTTTGCTTGTGAACTATTAGCTAAAGTTAAAAGTTTTGTTAAATGTTTAGACGTGTCCGTTTATCTCTTAGTGTTAACTGTTGGCGTGCTTCTTGTAATTGTCAAATTAGCTCTATCTCTATAACACTATAATGCTACACATAAAGTGGATGATGATTGACATACTCAAGTTGTTGCAGCCATTTGTGCTATAGGATGTGATGTATTCCATTTATCTTTATTTTGTATTTCGTGACTATATAGATTCACTATTGACTAGTAGTAGGTATCTTTGACATTTGAGTGGCATAATTGTGGGTTCCAAAATCAAGTTCGAGTATGCGTTCGCGCAACTTCGGGTAAACTTTTTCTTAATAATAATTCGGTTTTGGGCCTTCCAAGCTAGGTAGCATATTTGAATTATGAGGTTTTCCTCTTGTTCAAGTGCGGACCTGAGTTTAAAGCTCGAATTCCACGAAAGGTCTTCTAATAATAGTAATTAATGATGCTAATTAATTAGGGCCCTTTTAGAGACAATCTTTAATAGAAAATCGTAGTTCTTTTAGGTTGGCCTTTAAAACAAATTGAGGCGCGCCGCGCCAAATAAAATCACAAATTGTGTGGCCCTCTTTAATTACTTTATTAAAATATTTAGAATTCGGGACATGCCATTTAGCGAATTTCCATGGCCTCCCGCAAAGATGATAACCCGTTAGTCGCTTTATGCGCGCTTTTAATTATTTTACCTTCTTAAATATGGGTATGCATTTCATGCAACCCAAATTCAAATCCCAAAACGTTGAATAAGAACGTGTCGAGGATCCGGGTGCATTTTATGTGACGTGATCCGAAAATATATTTTTAAACGACGTTCACTTTCTTAAAATTAACTAAAAGCGGTAAATAATTTTAAAAATTGCATTATAGGTTGGAACATGTAAAAAATTAGATTTTAGCCATTTATAATAATTTAAGCGACCATGCTAGAACCACGGGATCCGGGGGTGCCTAACACCTTCCCTCGGGTCAACAGAATTCTTTATTCAGAATTTCTGGTCCGCAGACTCCAATTGGGAAGTCGACAATTTTCCTCGATTTGGGATTTAAGTTAAATCGGTGACTTGGGATACCAAAAGCCAACCCTTTCCCAAGTGGAGACTCTAAAAATAAATGAATAATCTCATTTCGAATAATGTCACTTTAAATGGAAAAACTACTTTATACATTATCCTTCGGGGTAGGTGTGTAAAAAAGGAAGTGTGACAGCTCTGGTGACTCTGCTGGAGAAACGAACCCAGAATTCTGATTCAGGGTTCAAGAATTCGAGCTTAGTATAATTATTATATTTGGCTTTGTCTTTTTTTCCTACATGTTCCATGCTATATGTGCTAAATGTTTTACCGCTTTGATATTTGTTGAAATTGTATATATACACTGCCGCAAATCCCTCCCTCTTCCTGAGTCTTCTACATCATGGAGAAGGGTGCACTTTGTGTAGCTTCTCTTCTGTTTAGAGTCTTTTCCCAATTTAGAACGAGGTTTGGATAAGTTGCTAAGCCGGTGGAGCTTCTGTATCCCCGGTACGCTGCCTCCCCCTCGGCTCGAGTTGTCCACTTGGGCAAGCCAAGTCTAGACCAATAAACCTAGGGTTTAAACCTAGAAGAACAAAACCTCATGTCGGATCCCTAGTAGGACGTTTGTTTGCATCATGTGCATTTGGCTTAGGGGACTCAACACAGGAGTTGGGTCTGTCTAGGACAGGTGACTTGAAATGAATTGACCATCCTGATGCATCTTACGTGCTACTTGCGCATTTATTTGCTCGGCTTTACATGTTGACAGGCTTGTCTAAATGAGTGAAAATTGAAAATAAGTAGTGTTAGGACTAAGTGAGGGTGACTATTTGAATAAAAAATCAATGCCCGAATAGTACCGAAATGCTGCCGGATTTTTGAAAACAAACAAAGAAAAAAAGAAAAAATATTTGAAAAAAAAATAGAAAGAAATTGTTTTGATTTTGGCAAATCTGCCCGAACTACACTGGTTTGATTCTCACCGGATGTGAGATACGTAGGCAACCCTCATCGAGTCCAACCTTCCTTTTGCAAAAATAGCCAAAAAATGTCAAAATTTTAATTTTTCGTCAAAATAAGTCGGGTGATGTCATTCTTGTTTTAAAATAAGCCGAATGTTCCCAAAAGGGCGCCGGAAGTCTGCTTTTGCAAGAACAACCATATTGAATCATTTTTAAATTGTTTGCAGGCACAACCTTAAAATCTTCTCCCAGAAGTGCTGAAAGGCCGTATCTGCAAAACCGGGTCTCTATGTGATTAAATAAACAATTTGAAAAAAAAAACCACTTTTTCCTTTTAGGTCAAAATAGATCATTAAAATATTCCTTAGATATCTTTCTGTCATAAATAAAAAATATATACGAATTTTGAAAAATCGAGTCCGAAAAATATTTTTGCTCAAAAATCCAAAACATTTTCGTAAAAGTCCCTATTTCGAAAATTAAGAAGCAACTTTCAAAATCCAAAAAAAAAAATCTTTCGTGTTAGAAAAAGAGAAAATAAATAAAAATTCAAACAAAAATATTTCTTTTTACTTCTAAATTCCCAAAGTTCCAATAAAAAGAAAAGAAATTTTTCGAAGTTTTTCTTTCAAAAAAAAAAGAAAAATTAAAATAAAAAATCAACAAATATTTCCCTTTTCCTTTTAGAGTATCTCTTTCAAAATGTCAACAAAAAAAAGTTAGCTTATTTACTTTATTTGCAAGAACTACGCTTGGTCTGATTCATGCGGGGCCATGATACGTAGGCAATCTACATAAGATTCGGCCGTAATCCTAAGAAAAAGAGAAACGCGAGGGAAATAAATGAAAGAAAAAGAAGAGAGAAAAAGGAAACGCAAAAGAAGAAAATAAGGCATCGAGAGAAAAACCACGCCCCAAAGAAAAGAAAAAGCAGAAAAAAGAAAAGAAAAAGTAGAAAATGAGAGAAAACCAAACAAAAAGAGAAAGAAAAGAGAAAAGGAGCAAAATAAAAGTCGGGATGACGCATGCAACTGAAGAAAACATGTAGATATTCATTTAACTGTATAGGTGCATCACACTAATGTGCAGTTACCTATTTATTACTTGTTTCACACTAACCGTTGTTGCTGTCATTCCCAGCTGAGTATTTTAGAAACCGTGGTTGGTTTGTGGTAAACTGGCCTCGCATCGATACTTCACCAGATCCAAAGGAAAAACAGAGATGTCATCCGAAATGACCCTGTCTGCAATCCCCATACCTGAAGACAGCCCAATCTCTGAGATCCCAGCCTCTGAATCCTATACAGCTGAAGAAAATCGGATCCTGCGCTTCCGTTTGATGGAAATGTGGGATGCTTGGAACAACGGGAAGGAACCCCCAAGCACTATCCCCGGATTCCTGTATTTGTTCCCTATATCTTGAGGGGTTACCATTGTTCCCATCAGCCACCCAAATATTCCTCTAAGCCAACCTACCATGACTGCTAACTTTTTCGGAACACCCTCTGAGGATCATCCCCAAGTGTTCCCAGCTGGGATTGCTCCCAATGTCTTTACAGCTCCACCATCATCTGCAACCACCCAACCATCGCTACCAAAACATGCTTTTGACCCTTTGGTCTTCACATTTCAGAATCCAATTTTTCAGGCTGACCCTCCTCACTATCCTCAATATACCTACTCCCGGCCACCATATGAGCTCACAACGGGGCAGGACAAAACCCTTAAAGCCCCGGAGCAGGATGAAATGACAAAAAGAATGAGGAGTTTAGAGCAGAGTCTGAAAAATATGCAGGGCTTAAGCGGGCAGAAGAGTGCTTCTTACAATGATCTGTGCATGTTCCCTCACGTGCACCTGCCTATGGGATTCAAAATGCCAAAGTTTGAAAAGTATGATGGACATGGCGATCCCATTGCTCACCTCAAAAATTATTGTAATCAGTTGTGTGGGGCTGGTGGAAAAGAAGAGTTATTGATGGCTTACTTTGGAGAAAGCTTGGTGGGCATAGTGTCAGAGTGGTACATGGATCAGGACATATCTCGATGGCATAACTGGGATGCCCTTGCCCGAGATTTTTTCCGACAATTTCAGTATAATATAGACATTGCGCCAGACAGGAACTCCTTGGCAAACCTAAAGAAAAAGCCCTCAGAGAGTTTCCGCGAATATGCAATCAAATGGCGTGAACAGGCGTCAAGGGTGAATCCTCCAATGGATGAGGTTGAGATGGTCACTGTTTTCTTACAGGCGCAGGAGGCAGATTATTTTCAAAACATGATGTCCGCTATGGGTAAACCTTTTGTAGAGGCAATAAAAATTGGAGAAATGGTAGAGAATGGGCTAAAACGGGCAGAATATTGAGCCAATCGGCCATAAAAGCAACCTCCCAGGCCATCTAAGGCGGGTCTGGGGGAATGGCTAAGGGCAAAAAGAAAGAAGAAATAGTAATGGTGGCATCGGGCGGAAGAAGGTACCGGGCTCCTAGACCGGTCTTCTCAGAAAGAGCCCCTCAACACTACTACCCTCACACAGATATGACTTATGCTCCTCCACCTTATGCGGTAATGAATGCTCAACCTTTCGGCCGCCCACAACCACAAGCTAACCAAAACCCGCCTTCATTCCAAAGAAACCAGCCACCTTACCAAAACCAATATAACCCCCGACCACCACAAAATAATTTCCGCCCTCGGGAACCACCTAGGCGACCAAATTTTACCCCGATTGGTGAACCATATTATAGTTTGTTCCCGAAGCTCGTCCAGATGAACCTATTACAGCCTATTCCCCATAGGCCGAACCCGGAATCTCCAGCCTATCAACGGGGTGTTCATTGTGTCTATCATTCAGGGGCTGAAGGGCACAGTACTGACAGTTGCTGGACATTGAAAAAAACTGTGGAAGATTTGATTGAACAAGGGAAAATAGTGTTGAGGGATGAAGAAGCCCCAAATGTTACCAATAATCCCTTACCCGCTCGCAACAACGGGCTGGTAATCGGCATGATTTGTGAAGACCGAGAATTTGATCTGGCTCTGAAAGCCATAATTGTTATTGCCAATGCCGAAAGGAAACCCAAGGTAGCCCCGAAGCAGGAAAAGGGGGAGAAGAAGAATAAAGCTGTCAACATTGAGCCTGAGGAGAAAACTGAGACAAAAGCAGAGCCGGTGCCTCCTAAACACGGGGTTCTTTATGTTCCGCGAGGTCTCCGAGAGAAACCACTAGTTGTGAGCACTCCGAGGAAGTATGAAGTGAAGAAGGGGACACAGATGTATGTGCCTAAAGGGGCCTACGTGGTGCGGGGGACAATTAAACCGCCTCGGCTGAGTGAGCCAGTGGTTATTGGACGTGCACCACAGAAGCCCATGACCGACCCCTCTACAGTGTCGTGGAACTACCAACAAACAGTTGTCACATACAAAGGCAAGAAAATTTTGGGAGAACTACCAGGAACAGTCCTTGTTGAAAAATATTCAAATATACAAGAGGTAAACAACACCACACGAAAGCGTTTTCCATCTAAGAAGCCGGTGAGCGCTGAAGAAGCAGAGACATTCTTTCAGAAAATGAAAATGCCAAACTATGAAACAGGAGACCAATGGAGGAAGTGTCCTGAGCAAGTGTCACTGCTGTCACTGGTGACCAAATCTGCCGAACATCAGAAGATCCTTATGAAAACCCTGAATGAAGCATATGTGCCAGCCGAGACTTCGGTTGAACAACTTGAAAGGATGGAAGAAAGATTCTTCGCTGTCAACCAACTCTCCTTCAGTAAAAGTGATTTGCCTCCAGAAGGAGCTTCCCACAATAAAGCCTTGCACCTGACGGTCAAATGTGAAGGTTACTACGTTAAGCGGGTCATGGTAGATGGAGGCTCGGGGGTTGACATCTGCCCACTCTCCACTTTGCAAGGAATGGAAATAGGGTCAGGAAGGATTCGTCCAAATAATGTTTGCGTGAGAGCCTTCGATGGTGTTAAAAGAGATACCATCGGCGAAATTGATTTGATACTGACCATAGGCCCGGTGGATTTCGAGGTGACCTTCCAGGTGTTAGACACGGATATGTCTTACAATTTTCTTCTGGGAAGGCCTTGGATCCATGTTGCAGGAGCTGTACCCTCAACCCTCCACCAGATGGTGAATTTGAGCATGAAGATCATGAGATCATGGTCCACGGGGAAGGTGAGCAGTCCATATATCGCGACCCATTTATCCCATGCCTGGAGGCGAGGGAGGGAAGTGAGCATATTGTCTATCAAGCCTTTGAAATTGTGGTAGCTGATCAGTATGAGGAAGGACATCCATGCCCCAGCCTTTCTTATCCAATGTTTCGATCATGGTAGGCAAGGAAATGATTAGACACGATTTCAAACCAGGAAAAGGGTTGGGAAAAGCCTTGCAAGGAATAGCCGAACCGGTAACGCTACCCGCAACAAAAAAGTATTTCGGGATAGGCTTCCACCCTACCCCAGATGATGAGAAATGGGCCGACGAAAGAAAGAAAGATGAATGGGTTCTGCCGCAACCATTGCCGCATCTGTATGAGACCTTTGTCAAGCCTAAGTATGGCATAGAAGAAGATGATGAGGTGTTCACGGCTGATTAAATAGAAGATATTTGTGGAGCTATGAGGCAAATGCTTTATGAAACCAACATGGTCCAGCCAGGGGAAGGGACTAGCACCGCTGAGGTGCTCTACATGGGACCAGACGCCAAACTCCAAAATTGGAAGGCTACGCCTTTCCCGATCAGGCGGGAGTCCCGGTAGTCTAGCCTTGTCACATTTTCTGCATCTCGAGTTGTCTCAGGGTGCAACTCGGATGTTTCTTTTAGTTTCTTGTCTTTTGAATTCATGAATGTAAACCCTGTTATCTTCCCAAAATTCCAAGAAATGAAATCAATATTTCATCGTCCATTTTCTCTTTAGTCTTTATGATTTTTGTTATTTTTCCCTTTTATCTTTTCTTTTCAGTTATAATAATGCGGTTTTAAATAACATGACATGATTGCGGACTTCATGCCCAGACTCAAACACGCTGTCTAATTGTGAAATAATGAATCAAGAACCGGAATATGATGAAGAGGAAGCTTTTAGGGAAATAAACCGAGAATTGGNTCAGGACTGAGTGTGGATCTAGTGGCGCATAAACTACCAATTTACCCCGATTGTCCTCCAGTGCAACAAAATCAAAGAAAGTTTAAAACTGATATCAGTGATAAGATCAAAGAAGAAATCACAAAACAGCTGAAAGCAGGGGTAATCCGGGTGGTCCGATATATTACATGGTTAGCCAATGTGGTTCTTATGCCAAAGAAAGATGGGAAGACCCGGGTGTGTGTGGACTACCGAGATTTAAATAGGGCGAGTCCCAAAGATAATTTTCCGTTGCCCAACATCCACATCCTTGTTGATAACTGTGCCAAACATGAAATACAGTCCTTCGTGGATTGTTACGCAGGATATCACCAGGTGTTTATGGATGAAGAAGATGACGAGAAGACAGCTTTCATTATACCCTGGGGTACCTACTGCTATCGGGTCATGCCATTTGGGCTGAAGAATGTCGGGGCAACCTATATGAGAGCCATGACTGCCATTTTACATGACATGATGCATCAAGAGATAGAGGTGTATGTGGATGACATAATCATCAAGTCCCGAACTCAGAGTGACCACGTTCGAGATTTGAGAAAGTTCTTTGAACGGCTGCACAAGTATGATTTGAAGCTGAATCCAGCCAAATGTGCCTTCGGAGTCCCATCAGGCAAGCTCCTGGGTTTCATAGTCAGTAGAAGAGGTATCGAGTTAGATCCAACAAAGATAAAAGCTATTCGAGATCTACCTCCTCCGAAAACTAAGAAAGACGTGATGAGTTTATTGGGCAGGTTAAACTATATTAGTCGGTTCATTGCTCAACTGACTACCACGTGTGAGCCCATATTCAAACTGTTGAAGAAAGATGCAGCAATCAAATGGACATCCGAATGTCAAGAGGCCTTCTACAAGATCAAGGAATATCTGTCAAATCCTCTGGTGTTGGTCCCACCCGAGCCGGGGCGACCTCTCTTCTTGTATTTGACGGTTTTGGAAAATTCTTTTGGTTGCATTCCAGGGCAACACGATATAACCGGCAAGAAAGAGCAGGCGATCTACTCTCTGAGTAAGAAGTTCACCAGCTACGAGGCCATGTATACTTTGTTGGAGAGAACGTGTTGTGCTCTGACGTGGGTCGCTCATAAGTTGAGACACTATCTTCAAGCCCACACTACCTACCTCATAACTAGGTTGGATCCATTGAAGTACATATTCCAGAAACCGATGCCCATTGGGAGGCTAGCAAAATGGCAAATCCTGCTCACTGAATTTGATATAGTCTATGTCACTCGTACGGTAATAAAAGCCCAGGCGGTGGCAGATCATTTAGCAGAAAACCCGGTTGACGAGGAATATCAACAATTGAGCACATACTTCCAAGATGAAGAAATTAATTCAGTAGAAGCTATCTCTGAAGACACTCGTGCTTGGAAAATGTTTTTTGACGGAGCGGTAAACGCAAGAGGTGTAGGCATTGGGGCAATTTTGATATCACTCGATGGTCAGCACTATCCAGCTACAGCTAGGCTCCGATTCTTCTGCACAAACAACACAGCTGAATATGAGGCCTGCATCATGGGCATGAATATGGAAATTGACCAGGATATTGAAGACTTATTAATCATGAGGGACTCCGATTTGATTATCCGGCAAGCACAGGGGGAGTGGGAGACTCGAGACGTTAAGCTCATTCTATATCGGCAACATGTGGAAGATCTCACTAAACGCTTCAAGTCAATAGAGTTCAGGTACATCCCTCGATGTCACAATGAACTAGCTGATGCACTCGCCACTTTAGCTTCAATGCTGCCTTAACCAGGCAATGCCCATATTGATCCCCTGGGAATTCAAATCAAAGAAAGGCACGGTTATTGTAATGCGGTCGAGGTGGAACCCAACATTCAGCCCTGGTATCATGATATCAAAAGATTTCAGAAAACACAAGAGTATCCCGAGCAAGCCACTGGAGATCAGAAGAGAACCATTAGACGACATGCGAGTGGTTTTTTCTTAAGCGGTGATGTTTTGTATAAAAGGACCCCGGGCCTTAACTTGCTAAGATGCGTTGACGCCGAAGAAGCCGGAAGAATTATGCATTGAGGTGCATACAGGGGTGTGCGGACCTCATATGAACGAATATGTTTTGGCAAAGAAAATCCTGCGAGCAGGATATTATTGGATAACCATGGAGAAGGATTGCTTCAGCTTTGTTCGAAAATGCCATCAATGCCAGGTGCACGATGACTCGATTCATGCACCTCCAATAGAGCTTCATCCGATGTCAGCACCTTGGTTGTTTGTTGCCTGGGGTATGGACGTCATTGGGCCAATCGAGCCGGAATCTTCAAACGGGCATAGATTCATATTGGTTGTAATCGATTACTTCACAAAATGGGTTGAGGCCATCACTCTCAAGTCGGTCACCAAAAAAGTTGTGGTAGATTTTGTGCATTCCAATCTCATTTGTCTCTTTGGTATTCCTGCAACTATCATTACCGATAATGCTGCAAACTTGAATAGTCATCTGATGGGAGAGGTATGTGAACAATTCAAGATAACGCATAGAAATTCTACCCCTTATCAGCCAAAAGCCAATGGTGCCGTTGAAGCAGCGAATAAGAACATCAAGAAGATTTTGAGAAAAATGATTCAAAGCTCCAGGTAATGACATGAAAAGCTGCCTTTTGCATTACTCGGGTACCGCACCACAGTGCGTACATCAATCGGAGCCACCCCATACTTATTGGTTTACGGAACTGAAGCGGTCATACCTGTAGAAGTAGAAATCCCTTCGCTTCGTATAATTGTTGAAGCAGAAATCGAGGACACTGAGTGGGTTAAAGCCCGGATAGAGCAGTTGTCACTAATTGATGAAAAACGGATGGTCGCAGTGTGCCACGGGCAGTTGTACCAACAAAGAATGGTCCGCGCCTATAACAAAAAAGTACGTCCTAGGAACTTCGAAGTGGGACAGCTCGTGCTCAGACGCATTTCCCTCATCACCAAGAAGCAAAAGGAAAGTTTTCTCCCAATTAGAAAGCTCCATACATAATCCGAAAGATTTTGCCAAAAGGAGTATTGTATCTAGGAGATATTGAAGGAAATGATCCTGAAACAGCGGTCAATGCGGATGCAGTAAAAAAGTACTATGTCTAGACCTCCTAGGGTGATGGCTTTTGTGCAATTGAGATGACGAAGGCTTTCCTTCCCGCTACCCCAAACACTGTCGATCCTTCGTAAACCCTTTGAGCTGGTTCCGTTTATTTGGCTACCCTCTTTGGAACCCGGAAGTACTATCGAAAAAAAGGAGAAAAAGAAAAGAAAAAGAAAAAGAAAAAGGAAAAAAAGAAAAAGAAAAAAAAGGAAAGGAAAGAGAAAGAGAAAAGAAAAAAAAAGATTATTTGTCTGAACTACGTTTAACTTGATTCCGAAAGGATACGTAGGCAACCTCTCACTGAGGTTCAGTCGCACCAAAACAAAAATCTCAATTTCCCCAAAATTGAAACTGGGGCAGATGATATGATGGCTCGGTTGCAAATCCGCCGAAACGGTTCCAGAGTTGTAGTTCCGCCCAAAATCCTTTTTACCCAAAGACCTTGTCCAAGTCATTCCGATCAATTGCCAAAAGCAGGGAAGTGAAAAACATCATTGTTGGAATCTGATACAATTCAAAGTGAGAGAAATAAAATGAGAGTCTTATCGGTGAAAATCTTCGAGCACCATAAGTGACGGTGAGTAGAGAAAATAAAATGAGAGAGTCCGCTTAGTGAAAACTCGCAAAGAGCACTATTGGGCGATGGTGAGAAGAGAAATGCGAGAGGTCGATTGGCGAAAACCCGCAAAAGGCGCTGTCGGCCGAAAAGAAGACTTCTCATCGCTGAAAGAGTCCTGACAATGTCCCCTGGTTGTGAAATGTGAATCAATGGGTTTACGAGAAGTTGGAAAGCTTGTGTGGGTCAGGCGTCCAGTCCAAGAAGCGTGTCATGATCATTTGAAACCACTATGCACACCCCAGATAAGTCCTTCTTTTCCCCCGAAAGGGACGCTTCTCTTTAAAACTCATATGCTTGCCTTTTGTATTTCTTCTTTGAATCCCTTTCGGCTTAACTCTGATTCCATGACTATTACTAAGAAAAGGTGGCAGGACTGGTTCTATAGGGCTCCGCTGGCAAAAGCAGAAGGAAATACCCAGCCTTAGCGAGTGCGTCAGGCTAATTCCGACTGGCCATAGTGGTTGATACTTTCGAAGCAAAGACATTGGAAAAGAAAGAAAATCAAAGGCAAAGGCAGAATAAAGTGAAAAGGCCAAAACCCACACGGGCGAGTCATAATAAAATCCCGAGAGTTGAACCCGGTCGGTTTGAAAAGAGATTCACCCTCAAGGCCAACAAGCAGCAAAGTTTTCAAAAAACCGAGGATCTCCCGGCCAAAAAACCGAGGAGCCTTTTCTTTCCAAATCCCGGCCAAAAACCGAGGATATCCCGGCCAAAAAATCGAGGAGCTTTTCTTTCCAAATCCCGGTCAAAAAGCCGAGGATCTCCCTGGTAAAAACCAAGGAGTTTTTTTTTCCAAATCCCGACCAAAAATCGAGGATCTCCCGGCCAAAAAATCGAGGAGCTTTTTCTTTCCAAATCCCGGCCAAAAACCGCGGATCTCCCGGCCAAAAAACTGAGGAGCTTTTTCTTTCCAAATCTCGGCCAAAAAATCGAGGATCTCCCGGCCAAAAAATCGAGGAGCCTTTTCTTTTCAAATCCCAGCCAAAAACCGAGGAAAAAAACCGAGGAACTTTTCTTTCCAAATCCCGGCCAAAAACCGAGGAGCCTTTTCTTTCCAAATCCCGGCCAAACAATCGAGGATCTCCCGGCCAAAAAACCGAGGAGTTTTTCTTTCCAAATATCGGCCAAAAAATTGAGGATCTCCCGGCCAAAAAAATCGAGGAGCTTTTTCTTTCCAAATCCCGGCAAAAAAATCGAGGATCTCCCGGTCAAAAACCGAGAAGCCTTTTTCTTTCCAAATCCCGGCAAAAAAATAGAGGATCTCCCGGCCAAAAAACCAAGGAGCTTTTTCTTTCCAAATGCCGGCCAAAAAATCGAGGAGCCTTTTCTTTTCAAATCCTGGCAAAACCCGAGACCCTTTTCTTTTTCCGGCATAACCCGATCATTTTCCAGCATAACCCGGATTCATTTACAAGGATACACGATCTTGATTTGACTATTTAGATATGTGTCACAACTAACTCACGAAATTTTCCTAGTAAAAACTGGGGCAGAAAATTTCGTTCGTTTGTCTGTTTTGGTATCTTAAGCAGGTTGACCTCAAGACATAGGGTGCGAGATGACCGATGGAATGAGTCTCAATCCAGAGTAAAGAAAAGAAGAAAAGAACAAAAAGAAATGAACTCAAATGTGAAGTAAACAAGGGTGCAGATTACTCAAAATCTGATTGAAGTCACAAGCTCTGTTGATCCCGTTTTGACCCAATGTTGCAGAAAAAAAAAATAACACCTGCAGCTTGCGAGCATCCAGATTCAGATCGGAGTCCACAGCAAGAACCAGCTAAGACTCAAGATCAAGCTTCAAGACATTTATAGATAGGAATCTTGTAACTCGTAGCTGATAGACTTAGTTAGGCTTTTTAATTTTGATTTTAATGTAATAAACGGGACTGCGGATCGGAACCTCGACGGAACCTCGCTCAGCTCTCAACCTCGGCACTCCATCACCTTATTCACTTCTGAACTATACCTGACCTGATTCCTTTATAGCCAAGGATATGTAGGCAACCTCTGAAGCAAGGTTCGGTCGGACTCTTTCAAAAAATGCTTCTCATGGAGTTTCAAATGGGCAAAAACCCCTCATATTGCTCACTTTATCTTTGCCCAGAAACTCTTCATGTTTCCGAGCAAAGAGGAGCAGCTGTAAGCACGTGATTTTTGCCCTATACGAAATACTCCTACAAAATCCCGAGAAAATAGATTTTTCCTTAATTATTTGCCATTTTAGGAATTTTATAGATTTTTATTAATTGTTTGCATTTTTCTTGCATTTAAATCATAAAAAAATACCAAAAATATCAAGCATGGAATTTAGTACTTACTTTTACATTTTTAGTATTAATCAATAGTTACTTGTTTTATAAAAATTAAAAATCACAAAAGAATACTTCATTTCTACACCTTTCCTTTTTATTGATTTTTTTCTTTTAATTTAGGATTAAGTAACTTTTATAATTTTTATAGCTAGTATAATTTTATATATTTTTAGGATTTTTAATTCTTGATTTTGTTTTAATAAAACAAAGATAAAAAAAATTGAAAATAAAAAAAAGAAGAATGAGAACAACCTCCCTCACACGAGACCTTCCAAAAAAATATTTCTCCAAAAAAGACTTTTCTCCTCCCCAAAACACACCTTCCCAAAAAATATTTCTCCTCCCCCAAACTACTCCCCACACACCCCCTCCATATATATATATATATATATATACTAGATCCCCCGTTTACACAAAAAAGGAACCCCCACCATAGCTTCTTCTTCATCTGCACATGAGCAACCATTTTTCTGAGATTCCAAAAAAAAAAAAACGATTTTGATCTCCTCCAGAAACAAGGGAACTCAGAGAAACCTTCATCTTCTTAAAATAATAACAAAAGAACAGTTCTCCTTTCAACACACACAACCATTGCTTCTTCTTCAAAAATGGAACATCAAAGACCCTAAACCCCAACGAAAATCAGCCACAAACTTGCTGAAATTAGCCGAAAGCAGTTCCGAAAAACTGACTGAAATAACACCCGAATACACAAGTTTCGTTCGAGCCTGAGCTCGTTTCCGGTGGTCAGTCCGGCCAGACTTCGACGATACTGTCGACGAGTTGTTTTTCCGTTTCCACGTGCAGCTAGCTAGTCGGCTAGATCAGTTTTCCGTCCGTCCGTCGATTCCGATTGAGGTTCGGTCAATATGCTCGTTCTGTTTCAGTTGGATTAATTTGAGAGATTCAATACATGATGAAATTCCAAAGTTCTTTATTCTTCATGTAAGGTCATTTTCTATTTCTACTTTCTTTGATAATAGTATTGCCTGGTTGGTCAATTTTTGTGGCTATTTGATTTTGCATCTCTTTGTTTAGCTGACATACAGTATTTTATTGTCTTTGGTCTTTTGACTGTTGAATAAGTATATGCTTTGCTTGTGAACTATTAGCTAAAGTTAAAAGTTTTGTTAAATGTTTAGACGTGTCCGTTTATCTCTTAGTGTTAACTGTTGGCGTGCTTCTTGTAATTGTCAAATTAGCTCTATCTCTATAACACTATAATGCTATACAGAAAGTGGATGATGATTGACATACTCAAGCTGTTGCAGCCATTTGTGCTATAGGATGTGATGTATTCCATTTATCTTTATTTTGTATTTCGTGACTATATAGATTCACTATTGACTAGTAGTAGGTATCTTTGACATTTGAGTGGCATAATTGTGGGTTCCAAAATCAAGTTCGAGTATGCGTTCGCGCAACTTCGGGTAAACTTTTTCTTAATAATAATACGGGTTTTGGGCCTTCCAAGCTAGGTAGCATATTTGAATTAGGAGGTTTTCCTCTTGTTCAAGTGTGGACCTGAGTTTAAAGCTTGAATTCCACGAAAGGTCTTCTAATAATAGTAATTAATGATGCTAATTAATTAGGGCCTTTTTAGAGATAATCTTTAATAGAAAGTCGTAGTTCTTTTAGGTTGGCCTTTAAAACAAATTGAGGTGCGCCGCGCCAAATAAAATCACAAATTGCGTGGCCCTCTTTAATTACTTTATTAAAATATTTAGAATTCGGGACGTGCCATTTAGCGAATTTCCATGGCCTCCCGCATAGATAATAACCCGTTAGTCGCATTAGGCACGCTTTTAATAATTTTACCTTCTTAAATACGGGTATGCATTTCATGCAACCCAAATTCAAATCCCAAAACGTTGAATAAGAATGTGTCGAGGATCCGGGTGCATTTCATGTGACGTGATCC
>MU729234.1:60086-86483 GCA_026770625.1 Nicotiana glauca
GAGATTTTATTTATTAAAATTTAGACAATATCTATTCTATTTATATAGAATAGGATAATCAAATAATTATGATAATTCCAAATGTAACATCGAAAAATTAACAAAATGACAAATATTTTTTTAATATTGACCGTGTATCGCTCGGGCACAACTACTAGTTGTTGTTAAAAGTGAACAAGAAACAGTGAATGGAGCAAGCCAAATTAGTACCCTTTGTCTCATGATTTGTTATCAAAACTTTTACCAAAAAAGACACTACTACCTGATAAAAATGTTATTCAATTGATCTTTGAATTGCTAATTTTTGGTAACAATCTTTGAGAAATTGAGAAAAGACTATCTTTTTAGCTGAGGTTTGTGCAATTTTATTACTGATATAAGCTAAAAGAAGTTTACCCGAGCAATTTGTCTATGTGGTTAGATAGTGAATTGCAGTGCATATTTATTCCATGAACTAAAGCAACCCAGAGCCTAGCCTTGTGCTGCCAGAAAGTAGTGTAATTCTAATTCATATGTGAAAATGCAATTCAAGTGGAAAAATGATATATTCAAGGACCTTTGAACTCGCTGGATTAGCTTTTCTTATAGACTAGGGGAGCCTATTTTGAATGGCAATATTTGTCACCTTTGTATGACATTTTGACTGTGTTTGTCATGACTTGCCTCTTCACCATTTAAATGCCAGTACAAGCCTGGTCGCATTGTTTTATTGAGGTTTAGTCCCCCTAGAATCATTTTAAGGGCATGCCGGCATGGCCCAGCCGTTGCTTCCCCTGGTTTGCAGGGCAGGCGTATATGAACTAGACTCTCATCAGACAAGTTAAATTCATGAGTCTCTTCTTAAATAAGTGAACTCTTATATGAAAACTCTTCTGTGTTCCAGTGATGGATGATAAACTGCCTTTAAAACTAGTCATGTGACAAGAATGGAAAATAGCGCATTTCTTTGCTCAGCTTATATCATTCACAGGCAAAGGTTTGCGTACACACTACCCTCGTCAGACCCGCTTGTGGGATCTGGGTATGTTGTTGTAGCTTATATCATTCAGACTCCAGTTTGCTTGTGAAATAAAAGATAAAAAGTTCTCTGAGTATTCAGTAAATTTCTACTTGTTGGACTTTGATGTCTTAGATGTTTTTAATGAGTGATGGTTTATCTTGCTTTTCCATTGATGCTTAGTGATTTTGAAAAATTGAACTGCCTGAGCTAATCTAAAGTGATCAATAACTCTGATTCATCTCTTTTTTCCTTTTTCCCCCAGACTGGCCCACTTGCAGCATATTACAAGCTTCCTCTTAATCGTGTGGTTGTGGTATAAAATACTAGATGTTCATATTTTTTAAAATTTAACTGGACAGATATATTATACTTTTTTAATGCTTTTCAACGATTGTCTTTTTATCCAGTTTCATGATGACATGGATTTACCATGTGGAGTTCTTCGTCTTCACCCCAAGGGAGGTCATCACAGCCATAATGGGTATGAACTGAATCCTTCTCCATCTAAATCTACCTAAAAAAAAAAACTTTAATTCAATCCAACCAATTGTCTATATAGGTTCACAACTGGAATTGTAATGAACTTATATTGAAAATTGATAGCTATGTCAAAATACCTAAAATGAAACATATCAAGTAATTTTTTTTGGTAACTTTCTTGTATTAACCACCAGTGAAAGAATTACAAAGCCATAGCTCAGCCATCACAACTGGCTATTCAGAAATACCTCTCCTGCAAAACAGCAAAGAGAAAAAAAGATACAGCTAAATCTTAAACATCAGCTATTGCACTATTGTCCTAATTCCACGTGGAGCTCTCACATTACACATATAGCAACTTCTCTCGCTATGCGCCAGTCCCTGGCCTACTTCTCAAACACTCTCTGATTTCTCTCAAGCCAAATGGAATGAACACACTCAGAATACGCCATTCTAAACAATTGAGCAGCTTGTGATTTTCCTTTAGAGTTCTTAATAGCCCATTCCAAGTGTTGTTCCTAGGTAGCAGCTTCAAATAATTGTGTGTTTACCCATTGCATCACTGTCATCCACGATCTCTTTATCAAATCACAGTAATTAAATAAATGGTCTCTAGATTACATTGGGAGTGATATAATGTGCAGGCATGCAGCATTGATCCACACTCAGTCCCCATCTAGCTAGCCTGTCAGATGCAAGTAATTTCCCCTGTTACTGCAGCCATAAGGTGAACTTAGCATTTGGCCTTGCAGCATTATTAAAAACCATGAACTTCCACACCACTCGAGGACAGTTGCCTAACATTTGCAAGTACATTTGTCTGATTATGCTTTTGCTGTCTGTTAAAGTAACTTGCATCTGCTCCAATGCTGCTCTAGCTTCCGTTATTTTCCCGATCATCCAGCATGCCTGTTAAGGCTTATCAAGTAATTCCTACCTGAATATAAGCATAACATTTTGTTAGGAAGGCCATTACATGTACCCATACCGTTTTTTTTCTTATAACCATGGTGTCCGGGCCAGCTTGTGCGTACCTCAACTAATTCCACGGGATAGTACTCAGACCTGCTTTTGACGGGTGAATAGAATATAGACCTCTGAAAATGTGTCACTGTTTGCCGTGTCAGATTTTTCATGTTTTTGCTAGTTAGTACCAGAGGAGCTCTGTGTCTCTTCATGTAAGACGCAGTTTCAATTGCTGTTAAACTGTATATGATCCAGTTCTCTGTTTTTTCAGGTTGAAGAGTGTGATTTATCATTTTCGTGCAAATCGAGAGTTTCCTCGGTTAAGAATAGGTTTGTGGAAAGTCTGGAATACTTGAATGTTCTCTTTTGGCGTTTTGAGTTTCAGTATGGAGGATTAAACATAGTTCTCTTGCTAGGTATTGGAAGACCTCCTGGTCAAATGGATCCCAAAGCATTCATGCTTCAAAAGTTTAACTCAATTGCGAGAGAACGAGTAAGTTTATAATTCATTCATTTCTTACATAAAGTCGACTCCCTAATATTTCTTTTCTTGTTATTGAACTTCTTTATTGGTCTAAAACTTGTACAGCCTTTGAGTTTTGTAGGAACTGCTCATTGTGCATTAGTACAGTAGAGGTTGTCTTATTTTATGTTGAATGTGTACTAGAATGCAAACAGATGTGTATACGTGAAATGCATACACCTGAAGCTAGTTAAATAAATTTAAGGTTGATAAGATATAATAGAGGTTATCAGGAAAGACCTTAGAGAATCTATTGAACAAACTTTGTATTATCTCCAATGGGCCGTTTCCCTCTGAATTTTTCCGGCTCCCCTTCCAATAATTCCACCATGAGTGTCTACTTCCCAAGGGGGGGGTTAATCTTTAGGACACAAGCTTTTTAAATGTATTTCTGCAGTACTTGCTTACGCAAACATCTCACTAGAAACAGTGGGAATTTTGTTTTTTGATGGAACAGAAAAACTGTCGATTAAAAACAAGATTGTGGCTGTTTTGTTTTCAAATTTCTGTTCATTTAGCAATTTTGTTTTTTTGTTCCATAGATCAGCAGCCATTAGATTTTGATGCTTATATGCTGAGCACAGGGTCTAAATAGGCATATAGTTATTCGAATATGTTATAAATGGTGTCCCTGTTTTTGCTAGATATGATTTAATTAGAGTTAAAGAGTAGATGTTCTGTATATATGGCTCTAAATAGAGTAATTTTTGTATCTCATACTCTATTACTATCTGTTCTGATTGGTATAAGCTGTGTTGGAAGGAACACATCTTTGTTCAATCTTCTTCCATTTGTATTACTTTTATCAGTTTGGATAACTTTCATCTTCCTCTTATCAACTCATGTTGCAAGAAGAAAATTTCATGAGACGTGTTGAAACACGTCAAAAACATGCAGATATAGTGATGGCATGTTTTTTAGACTTTACAAACTTTGTAACAATATCTCCTGAGAGTATCTTTTCTCTGACAAAGTGACAGTCGATCTCAATGTGTTTAGTCCTCTCATGGAACACCGGATTTGACGCAATATGAAAAGCAGCTTGATTATCACACACCAGTTCCATCTTGCTGATTTCTTCGAATTCAACTCCTTGAGCAACTACTTGATCCAAACTAGCTCACACGTTGCCACAACCATGGCCCGATATTCGGCTTCGGCGCTAGATCGAGAAACTACATTCTATTTCTTGCTCTTCCAAGATACCAAATTACCTCGTACTAGAACACAATATCCAGACGTAGAACGTCTATCAGAAGGTGATCCTGCCCAATCAGCATCTGTGTACCCAACAATCTGCTTGTGGCATCGATCCTCGAATAGTAACCCTTTGCCTGGAGCTGACATTATATACCGAAGAATGCGAACAACTGCATCCCAGTGACTATTATAGGGAGAATCCATAAACTGACTTACAACACTCACCGGAAAAGAAATGTCAGGTCCAGTCACTGTGGGGTAATTCAATTTGCCAACCAACCTCCTATATCTCGTAGGATCTCTAAGAGGCTCCCCCTGTCCAGGCAGAAGCTTAGCATTCGGATCCATATGAGTGTTAACCGGGCTACAACCCATTATTCCAGTCTCCTCAAGAATGTTTAAGGCATACTTCCACTGTGAAATAACAATACATGAGCTAGACTGAGCGACCTCAATACCTAGAAAATACTTTAATCTGCCCAGATCCTTAGTCTGGAAGTGTTGAAAGAGATCCTGCTTCAGATTATCATTACCAGTAATAACAATATTATCAACATAAACCATTAGATAAATACACAGATTAGGAGCAGAATGCCGATAAAACACACAACGATCAACTTCACTACGAGTCATGCCGAACTCCTGAATAACTGTGTTGAACTTACCAAACCAAGCTCGAGGGGACTGTTTCAATCCATATAGTGACATGCGCAATCAGCATACAAGACCACTAGACTCCCCTTGAGCAACAAAACCAGGTGGTTGTTCCATATAAACTTCTTCCTCAAGATCACTGTGGAGGAAATCATTCTTAATGTCTAACTGATAAAGAGGCAAATGACGTACATCAGCCATGGACAAGAAGAGACGAACATATGCTATTTTAGCCACGGGAGAGAAAGTGTCACTATTATCAAGCCCAAAAATCTGAGTGTATCCTTTTGCAACAAGACGAGCCTTAAAGACGTTCAACATGGCCATCCGGGCAGACTTTGACTGCAGAAACCCAACGACAACCAACAGGAGACTTATCTGAAGGAAGAGGAACAAGCTCCCAAGTGTCACTCGCATGTAAAGCAGACATCTCCTCACCTGTAGACTTTGGGATAGAAACAGCTGACAAAGATGATATAAAAGCATAATGAGGTAACGACAAACGATGATAACTTAAACCGACATAATGGAGATTAGGATTAAGAGTGGATCGCACACCTTTTCGGAGTGCAATCGGTGTACTAGAAGAGACAAGTCCACAGTAGGAGCAGGGTCAGGTGCAGGACGTGAATCAGCTGGGCCTGATGCTGGGTGCAGACGACGATGATATGTCAAGAATGGTGTTCCTGTGGCGGGGAATCTAGGAGGAGCCACACTAGACTCCCCAACGGTTGGAATGGGTAAGACTTCTGTGGCGGAAGGTGAAGGATGAGCTATAGTAAGCTCCTTAAAGGTCGGTATAGGTAAGACCTCATACATATCAAGGTGGTCAGAAGAGGTAAAGAAAGGTTTAGACTCAAAAAATGTGACGTCAGAAGACATAAAGTACTTACGAAGATCAGGTGAGTAACAACGACATCCCTTTTGAACATGAGAATAACCAAGGAAGACATACTTGAGAGCACGAGGAGCTAACTTATCTTTCCCCGGGGCTAAGTTATGAACGAAACAAGTATTCCCAAAAACACTAGGAGGAACAGAGTATAAGGGTGACTGGGGAAACAATACTGCATACAGAATCTGATTCTGGATGGGAGATGAAGGCATCTGATTAACCAAATAACAAGTTGCGAGAACTGCGCCCCAAAAACGAAACGAAACATGAGATTCAATGAGAAGTGTGCAAGCAGTCTCAATGATGTGCCTATTCTTTCTCTCTGCAACCCCATTTTGCTGAGGGGCATAAGAACAAGAGGTTTGATGAATAATTCCTTGAGAAGTCATACACTGTCGAAATTGAGAGGATAAATATTCTAAGGTATTATCACTGCGAAAAGTGCGAATAGAAACACCAAATTGATTTTTAATTTCAGCACAAAAAAATTTGGAATATAGAAAACAACTTAGAACGATCTTTCATTAAAAAAATCCAAGTACATCTTGAATGATCATCAATGAAACTAACAAAATAACAAAATCTCAAGGTTGAACTAACTCTACTAGGACCCCATATATCAGAATGAACTAAAGAAAAAACAGACTCTGCATGACTCTCAATACTACGAGGAAATGAGGCTCGGGTATGTTTCCCGAGCTGACATGACTCACACTCTAATGTAGATAAACTAGACAAACTAGGCACCATCTTCTGAAGCTTGGATGTCCTAAACGTCTGTGAATTAGGTCCGAAGGATCTGTAACTAGACATGCCTTGGAGGAATTGATTGAGTTAAGGTAGTAAAGGTCTTCTGATTCAAGTCCTTTTCTAATCTTCTGTCCCGTACTGCGGTCCTGCATAATAAAAGAATCATCAATAAAATATATACCACAATGGAGGGCACGAGGCAAACGGCTAATAGATGCAAGATTAAAAGGACAACCAGGGACATAAAGAACATAATCTAGAGTGACAGAGGGTAGGGGATTCACTTGTCCAACTCCTTTTGCTTTAGTTTGAGACTCATTGGCTAAAGTAACAGTGGGAAGAGATTGTGAATACACAATATTTGACAAAAGTGATTTATTACCAGAGATATGATCAGAAGCGGCTGAGTCCACAACCCATTGTCCAAGACTGGGAAACACAAGTAAAAGAATTACTAGCAACAGAAGTATCAGTCTGAGCAACATAGTCTACTTGGGGAGATGTCTGCTTACTTGCTCGATACTGAAGGAACTCATTATACTCCCCTTCAGATAAAGAAAATCCCTGGTTACCTGTAGTCTCGGTCTGAGCAACATAAGCATTTTTAGGTGGACGACCATGTAAAGAATAGCACACGTCACGAGTGTGTCCAAGTTTATGACAATAAGAGCACTTGGGTCTAGATCTTCCAAAACGACCTCCTCCTCATCTATTATCCATAGTTTGAGATGCCCGATTGTCCACTGACTGGGATACGAGAACAGATGAGTCAACTGTCTGTGATGAGCTCACTGGGTGGCTTGGTGCTGCAGTAATCGAGAGAATAATTCATCAACTGTGGGGACAGTCGGACTAGCCAAAATCTGGTCACGTACTGAATCAAGGTCATTAGGGAGTCCAGCGAGTGTAAGAACTAGAAACATCTTCTGTCGTTGCTTTTCAATACTAGCAGAAACTGGCATCAACATCTCAAATTCTTCCATGACTGCATGTACTTGTCCCAAGTAAGTAGACATATCTAATTCCTGTTTCTTCAAGCTTGTCATTCGCGATATTACATCATAGAAATGAGATATGTCATTAGTGTATAAAGTACGAGCCTTTTCCCAAACTAAATAACATGTCTGGAATGGACGGAACAAGGGCATCAACTTGGAATCAATAGATCGCCACAGGATACTACGTAACTGAGCATCGACCTTCTCCCAAAGTGTTTTGGCCCTTTCATCACCTTTGCTAGCCTTTTTTGTTAAATGATCTTGAACTCCTTGACCTTTACACCACAACTCGACAGACGAAGCCCAAACTAAGTAGTTTGAACTTCCCATTAAAGGTTATGTGGTAATCATAATACCAGAACTTCCAGAGCCCGTGTTTTTAGACCCAAATACATCCACTCCCAAAGACATTATTGGATTGAAAAGAGATCTAGCAAATTAGCACCAAATAAAACAAAGAATCAACTGTGGTTGCTGAAAAAAATACTATAACTGCCGGAAAATTTTCAAAGTGCTCGGAATAAAAAAATAAAAATATGGGCAGGCTCGGAATGGTAGGCGATCAGACTGTTCTAAAGGAGTTTTCTGAAAAAATTGACGGAACGGGCTCCACGCGCCGGCGCGTGGAGTAGATCTCGCCGGAGAAGACTGTCTCCGGTGGGCGTTTGAGGCGGCGTATGACAGTGGTGTTTGCTGGGGTTTGGTCGCCGGAGATTGAGGGACCTTGTGGTGGTGTTGGTTTTTGCACAACATCGATGAAATTGGTTTTGACGAAAAAATAGCCCTAAAAGGTCACCGGAATTGAAGCATGGCGATGGCTGGATTTTTTTTCCAGGATGTTTTCTCACTGCCACTCTGATACCATGTGAGAATGCACGGGAGAAAAATATATCATATTGATTAAAGTGTTGTACAACCCTATTTATATACAATAATTACATAATAATAGGTGTTATACTTTCCGATGTGGGACACTAAACATGACTAACTACTTAACAATCCTCTCGGATGGAACATCAAGCATGATTACTGTATCATTTTAGAAGTACCCATGCTTCATATGTTGAAGCCACATTGGGATTGGAGAGATCTTTACTTGATAAAACTAATCTTGTTGAGAATTGACATCAATTAAGGAATTCCAAGGTATTTGTTTGTAGCTCTTGAACCACTTTTAATTGTTGAAGATCATACAATTTTTTGCTTGCAGATTGATGCTGCATTAGTTGAAGGAATACATGCGTTGAAGCAAGTCTTATCCAAAGGCTTTTCTGAAAGTTCTAAATGTTTCAATACCGAGCAGAAGTACAAGCATATAAGATTGCAGACGTTGCCAACATGACATCACGCTTCGAGGTTTTTTAGATCTTGTAGCTGCTGTTTCTTTCTTTTGCTTAAAAACATAGTCTCTTCCATGACAATTCTTATTAGACAACATAAGTATCACCTCCCACCCTCCGACAGAATAATGCAACTTCAAAAAATGCTGTTGGTACTCTTGAATTATTTTATGCCTGCAGATATATCTTGAGAAAAACTGGCAGTTATCTTTATTGTTTAAGCTTTCATGTTGCTTTTGCTCCATGGAAATTACTTGTATAAAAGAAATAATTAAACCTAGCTGCCCAGTACTTTAAGATCAATATCCATGCATCATGATAAAGCAAAATAAGGGTTATTTGGAACTACATACCTTTAGTTGGTGTATGCAATTCTGACGCCAGCCATAAAATCCATAATAGCATACTTTCTACACCAGCGATTTTCTTTCTGCTACCTTTATTTTTCATGTACATGCTCTGTTAATAGTAAACTTAATGGACGAACTTCTGGGTGTTTGGATGGTGTGCAGCTAGGTGTTTAATATCCACCCATGCATCTCTTTACTTAAGAGTGGCCAGCCTTTCCTCTTTACCACTTCACACTGGAAGACAGGTGTAATCACACATCAAAATCCATGGCAGATCATATCGCCTAAGCAACTTCTGGCGGATATTCTATTGTAAATATACTGTTTAGGCAAGAGTATTGGGTTTGAAACAGATGGAAGTTGATTTTGCTCAAGCTGGAAGTTCATAGTTAGCCTAGTCCATAGTCGTTGCTGGATGCAGGGATCTCCACTGTTGTCATTTCACCTTCTTCTCGAATATGCTCTGGATGTTTTCCTTTATAGAGTGAATTACATATTGTAGGCGTGTTCTTCCTGTACCAAATACCACACTCCTGCCCTCCAAGAAGAAATTGTTTTGGCTCTTTATTACATAGGATGTCTGTACCTTAGTATCTGTTTTACTGATGTCTCACTTGCTCACTCATTTTGAATACAAACATGAGCTGCAATCTTGCAACTATCGAAAGGATTATTACCTGAATGACAACGTTAAGCTAAAGATATGATTCAGACAATGCATTTGAATGACCTTATTTATATTGTGTAAAATAATATTCCCTTTGTTTCAAATTAGACGAGGTACTTTTTTTTTTAGTTTGTTCCAAAATAAATGACACATTTCTAAGTTTGGAAATAATTCAATTTTAAACTCTTCATTTTGCCCTCAATGAGAAGCTTTTACAACCACACAAATGTGATGGTCCACAAAGCTTTTACCCCTTAAGCTTTTAAAGTCGCAAGTTTTAAAATGCTTATTCTATTTTCTTAAACTCCGTGTCAAGTCAAACTGCCTTATCCAAATTGAAACGGAGGGAGTATAGTTTTCTTTTTGCCTGTGCTGGATGATGTTACATCGGACAATCACGTATAGCACCACGTTGAGGTAGGAAGAATGATGGCTCGTGACAGGAAGTTCGTCGTTGCTACATTGCCCCTAAGTTTTAAGGTCGCAGTTTGCAAACATTTTGTTATTAATCCCTCAAATGAAAGATGCAAGTGAAAAGGAGCACTCGCAAGAGAAACACTTTGATTTTGGAATAACACGAAATGTTGTTACCTCAACGCCTGTAGAAGTGAACGAACATATATTCATGAGCGATAGGATGAGAGATTCAGCTTATCTTTGGAGTGGCCCTTAAGCCATTGGCATAACTCGAACTTATTTTACAAAAAAGTATCTGACAAACTCACAACTTAACGGCCTTAAGGCATAGTGAGACTACAAGATAATATTTAAAGCAAAGCGACAAGCATAAGGAAAAGCTATCAGCCGGTGAACTACAATAACAACAACAACAACAACTCAGTATAATCCCACTTAGTAGGGTCTGGGGAGGATAGTGTGTACGCAGACCTTACCCCTACCCTGGGTAGAGAGGCTGTTTCCAAATAGACTCCCAACATCCTTCCCTCCAAGAATTTCCCACCTTGCTCTTGGGGAGACTCAAACTCACAACCTCTTGGTTGGAAGTGGAGATTGTTTACCATCAGAGCAACCCCTCTTGTCAAGCTGGTGAACTAGTTAGTCTAAATTCTCGAAATGATAAGGACGAATGTATTTTACACACTCACTGTCTTTCACAGGATAGTTGAGGCGTAGGAGTGACAAGACAACTTTGAAATCTCAATAAGGAAGTCAGTGTTTGAACAGGAAAAGAGACAGAAGATATAGGATTGTCAAATTCGTGAACGGTTGGCCTTCTAGTTTGGTTTTACAGATAGAAAAATGGCATCATTAGCAGAACAGAAAAAAGAAAATATAGTTCATATTATTCTTATGATTGAATATCTTTTCTTTAGAATAGCATGTATTGCATCCTCAGATGCCTACCGAATTAAACAAGAGCAACAACATGCATCCAGAGTAACATTGATTAGAGTAGAAGCAAATTACTCAGTCCATGTTCTCAACATCCGGGCCAAAGGGTATTCAACAAACTGTGAACTCTAAACATAATGTTGTTACCAAAACTGCTAATTGCAATAGTTCACTCCTCTTTTTTGTTTTAGGAGATAAGTGAACTTAGTTTTCACAGAACCAAATCAGTTTTTTGTAGAAGTTAGAACCAACTTAATGTTTCAAATTCAGTAGAGTGGCCTTGAAAGAAGAGGCAAAACATGATTGGCACTTCTGCATTTCTCGAATCATTGTAATAAGAGGCAAAACATTCTGCTGACCTTGCGGGACAGAGGGGAAAGAATAAAAAAGGAAATAGAGATGAATCGACAAATTAGGAGACAGAGATGAAACAGATCACTATTAGATGAAGGTTATGAAAGAAACATATTGTACAAATGAACAGTTCACCCATAGATCGATGAACAAATGCAGCCTGAAACAACTAAACGCCTTTACTTCAGAACTGAATAAACTGTAAAAACAGGCAAAAAGATGTGTGAATCTATGTATAGAGTGCGTGTAGATATCTTGAACTGTTTAGCACGTGTTGATCCCATCCTTACAGTCTTTTGTCAAGTTATAAAATGTCTCCACCTGAGTCTTTGCTCTATAAAGGACCTCCGTGTCCACTTCAACACTCATATATCCGTCAAATTCAACAGGTCGTCCACCATGCAGTTGTGTTGTTTCATTGTACCACTCACTTGTATTACTCCACAAATACTTGTAATCTTCGAGCAAATGTACCTTGTAGTGAGATCTAAGTTTATCAAAATAATTATAGAAAGGCTCGTTTGTGGCAACATACAAGTTCCTCCAAGGTGTTATTGATCCTTGAAGCTTTGTGACAAGGGCATCAGGAGATGTATCAGCATCCAGATGGGGCCACAACTCCTTGTTCTGAGCTTTCTCTCCCCGAACAACATGAACAGCGTCATAATCCCAGTCCATACTTCCACTAATCTCAGTAACTATATTCATCAGTCTCTTTGATTTCCACAAAGCGTGCCACGGCCTCTGGATGTCTTTAGCAGCAGGCCCTTCACAGACACGATACCAGTAGTTCTCTGGTTCGGGGGCATCAAACTGCCTCCATATAATTGTGCTCTTGTCATTCCTTAGCTGCATTGGCGACACTTTATGGTTAGCAACTTTCCTTACAGAGATTTTCTTTTTATGTGTTCTATCCCATCTCTTCCAATCTTTAAGGAAGTCTCCTTCCTCGACAATAGATGCTTCCTCTTTCAAATGCTCAAAATCATAATAGAACCTGAAGTCTTTCCCTTCCTCATCCTTACGACTCTGAGTGTGTGAGGATGCCAAACAGATACTCAAATCCATCACAAATGTCCGATTCAAGTACTGAGCCTCACCTAAAGCACATAGAAAACTCCACAGATAATGATTCATTCCTTTACAGTAATCACCACCACGAGAATAGTACAAGTATCTCCCATCTCTAAAAGCTGAATCTGATCCGATGACTGGAATTGTATCATTGATATCCTCATCTCGAACTGGGGGAGAAATTCTGGCTTTCCAACCAGTTGCAGCAGTAATAACTCGGATTCTTGGATGCCATGCATTTACCCCTGAATGCCAGCGACCCCCATGAACTACTTTGTAACTACAATCATCACTAAACCCCATTTTGAACCTCCTGAAATCTCTGTACTTCCTCCAAGACTTCTCTTTCTTGTTTCTAAACCTCCATGCCACATCACATTCATCGGGTTTCGACCCGTTAACGGGAGTTTGATAATCCAAAAAGGCAATGGACTTGAAGGCCCTCAAGTTAAATCTCTCAATGGTGATCAACACCCTTGGATCTGAACAATTAACAACAACATTCTCACTCTCACATCCCAATTTCAGAGTCTCAGCTGGAAGTTTCTCTTCAGATTTCTCAATAGAAGCTTCAGTTATTGGCACTAAAGAGAAAGCCTCTACCATAGGAGCAGTGGCAATATCCTCACCAGTTTTGAGGACAGAATTGTCCACTTTAAATGTTGCATTTTCAACTTGAGTGAAGACCCTAGTCAGTGCTCTAGATGATTCCCATGGATCAGGAGGTTGGTATGTGATAGCAATTATAGTAAATATAAGCACTGAGAAAACAAAAACTGAAAAGCACACATTGCTTATACCTTTTATTAAGTTTTGCCCAATTGGGTCTGTTGTTGAATTCAATTCCTTCATTGATACAAAACTCTAAAACCCAGTTCCCAATTTCAAATCCAAATCATCCAAACAGAAGTAGTAAGAAGCCAAATTTGTAACTGAAAGTGAACAAATAGGAGAAACTCAATACTAGAATTTACTCACCTCTGAGCTGAGATTTACCCTTTACTTCCAGAGAAGAGTTAACAAATAAAAATTGAATCTTGAACTTGATGAGTAACCAAAAAGTACGGATTTTGGAAAAGCTAAAAGGATTTGAAAGCCTTTGAGCTGATCTTTTAAGTAAAAAAGGAAAAGATATTAGAAGGAAATTAGGACAGATGTCAGCAGATTTTGAAAAGGAATAGATTGATTCTGTGTCGTCACAGTGAAGATATTGCCTAAAAAAATGAGGTTTTGATTAATTCACTAATTACACTGTGTTTAGCTGCAGTTTAGTTTCAGAGGAAGAGTTTAGTGAGTGTAACAAGCTCATTTGTGTGGACTATTCTTTGTTATGTGGTCATCATCAAGGAGGGGCCATATAGTTAAATTTATTTATCATATTTTACATTGCTTTCAACAACAACAACAACAACCCGTAAAAATAGCACGAGCTAGCAAGTTATCGAACTGGTCATTCAAAAATAATCATCGTTTGCAAAGTTATTGAAAAATATAATACTATTTTGCTGCAATACGGAAAGTTTCAACATAATATACTGGAGATCGATGCTCCTGTGTATGAACTTCCAGCATATTATGCTGAAACTCCAACACGCGCAAAGTTCCAGTATAATATACTGGAAAGTGCTCCGATCTCCAGTATATTATGTTGGACCGATATACTGGAGTTCCAGTATACTTATGCTGGAACTCCACTATAATATACTGGAATATTTTTCTGAATTTTTAAATTTCGATTACTTTTGATACCGTGACTATTTTTGAATGACCACTTGTAAATCTGGCTATTTTTTATTTTCCCCCAATAGAATCTCACAAGTGGGGTCTGAGTATGTTGTGTACGCAGATCTTACCTGTCACGACCCAAAATCCATTAAGGGTCATGGTGGCGCCGAACACCGCTGTCAGGCAAGCCAACCAAGAATGCATAATTAACTTTCAATTCTTGTATTTGCGGAAATTCTTTTTCTTATATATTAAATAATAAATAACGAATTTTTACAGAGATGAACATAAAGTCTATAAAAGACTCGATACTGAATAATCCAAAAAAAGGTCCTCCCAGAACCCGATGTCACAAGTGCATGAGCAATTTCTAAGAAATGATGTAATACAACCATCGTCCGGAATACAATTGGACAGGAAATAAGTAGAAAACTGAAAGAGACTCTGCTGGCTGCGAGTCGCCTCGAGATGCATATGCTTGTGCAACAAAAATGCACAGAAGTGTAGTATGAGTACGAAAACAACGTGTACTCAATAAGTATCTCGTCTAACCTCGAAGAAGTAGAGACGAGATGGTCAACTTTGACCCTTACTAATGGTCCAATAATGATTTATCCATAATATATTAAATTGTGGATTTTTACAAGCATGGCTATAATTCAAAGGGGTTGAAGCAATTAAACAATTCTTTCTTTTATAGGAAATCATTATTTTTCAGCATTTATACATATATTCTTAAGCCAGAAGAGGCAGCAACAACTTCAATAAGTTCCAATGCAAGCAATATAGGCATGCGCAAATCATGTTGAGGTCGACGGCCCGCTCCAACAGAAATGTAAATTGTGCATTGTCGAGGGTCGAACGGCGCGAACCATAGATGCATCTATTTAAATCTGTCGAGGCATTGGGCCCGCTCCAAAATTAAACACAGATAGTCAATCAAGAGTCCACACAGAGCAATTATCCAAAGAAAGTCAATCCTCTTTTTACCTTCTAAGAAAAAAATGAAGTTTAATCCTTTTAGAAATTCGTTTACTAATTCAATGTGATTTAAGCAATTCAAGTTGTCAATAAGTTCACAAACAATCCAAGTATAACATGTTCTTGGGTCCTAAACTACCCGGACAATTGCATAATAGTAGCTACGCACGGACTCTCATCACCTCATGCGTACGTAGCCCCCACAAATAGGAGCACATAACCAATTATTTTACATATGGGGACAATTCCCTCTTACAAGGTTAGAAAGGAGACTCACCTCTCTCCGAAGATCAATAACCGGCATTTCACGCCCTTCCGAAGACTCTAATTGATGAACAAAGCTCCAAAGCTAGCCAATAATGATACCAATCCATTAATATATACTCAATTATTCATTACAACCCAATTTACAACAATTCCTAACCCCGATCGAGAAGTTGACGAAAACGCCCTCGGGCCCACGTGCCCCGATTTTTAAAATTTTCGAAGAATAAGCTTACCCATAACCTCACAAACTTAAATATATAATTTACTCTCAATTTCATACCCAAAATCGTGGTCAAATTTCAAGAATATCAAATTTTCTTGGTTTTCATCTAAACCCCTTGATTTTCCTAATTTTTACATGTTAAATCTACCCATAATCTATGTATTTAACTTATGATGTGTGGAAATTACTTACCTCTTTGATGGTGATGAAATCCCTCCTCAAATTCTCCCAAATAGCGCTCAACAATGCCCAAAAATGGTGAAAAATAGTTTGGGTTCACGGATGAAATATTTTTAACATTCTGCCCGGGCAGTGTAGCTAACCCTATGCAATCGCATCCGAACCTCTGCGATCGCAGAGCACAAAATTTCCAGTCCCTCAAAATAATCTATGCGATCGCGACAGACTCTCTGCTATCGCGAAGCTTCGCCAAGTCCTCTTATGCGATCGCGAACTTCATCACGCGATCGCGATGAACAAAATTCCAGCCCTATGCGATCGCGATGAACAAAATCCGGCCTCCCATTTTTCCTCTATGCGATCGCAGCCCCAGGCTTGCGATCGCGAAGAACAAAATCGCCCTGCAATTTTTCTGCTGCATTTTTCAACTCCAAACCTCCCGTTAGCCATCCGAAATCACCCCGAGGCCCCCGGGACCTCAACTAAACACGCCAACATATCCCAAAACATCATCCAAACTTGTTCCAATTATCAAAACACCTCAAACAACGCCAAAACCATCAAATTACATCGAATTCAAGCCTAAGTTCTTCTAAAACTTTCAAAACACGCATTCGATAAAAAACCCAACC
Organism: Nicotiana glauca; assembly: GCA_026770625.1. Lineage (NCBI taxonomy): Eukaryota > Viridiplantae > Streptophyta > Magnoliopsida > Solanales > Solanaceae > Nicotiana > Nicotiana glauca. The sequence goes on from MU729234.1 coordinate 76,699, forward strand.
AAACCACGTCCGAATGACTTGAAATTATGCACACAAGTCATATTTGACATTACGGACCTACTTCAACTTCCGGAATCGAATTCCGACTCCGATATCAAAAAGTCCACTTCCAGTCAAACTTCTAAGAAACCTTTAATTTTCTATCTTTAGCCAAATGACTTTAAAATGACCTACGGACCTCCGAATTCACTTCCGATCGCGCTCCCAACTCCAGAATCACCATACGGAGCTATTCACAGACTCGAAATTCCAAACGGACATTGATAACACGGAAATGCACTTCAAGCCAACTTATGGAATTTCTTCCAAAATGCTAACTTCCACAATAGGCGTCAAAACACTCCCCGGTTATCCAAAACCCGAACCGGGCATACGCCCAAGCCCGAAATCATCATACGAACCTGCTGGAACCTTCAAATTCCGAGGTCGTTTATTCAAAAATCCGATCTTAGCAAATTCGTACAACTTAAAGCTTCTGAAATGAGAATTATCTTTCCAAATCATATCTGAACTTCCCGAAACTTAATTCCGACCACGCGTACAAGTCATAATACCTGAAATGAAGTTGTTCATGGCCTCAGACTGCTGAACGACGCGTTAGGGCTCAAAACGATCGGTCGGGTCGTTACATTACCCCTACTACGAAGGTAAAGAGATTATTTTCGAAATACCTTCTATTCAAGAACGTAAAAGAGAAAAAGTATGTATAAATCTTACTCGTAGTTAGTTCTGATTAAGTCTATACAAATCTTACTCGTAATTAGTTCCATAGTTTGTTTAGCTTCTTAAAGTTCATTTTGCAAGAGACAATATATAAATTTAATATAGAATAAAAGATATAATACTCAACAAATCCTAGTAACTTTTAAAATCCCAATATCACATTAGTTTTTATTTTTTTTTCTTTTTTACCTCTTGGTACCTCTACAATGTTGCCATTCGTGGGACTTCGTTGTTCTTATTATTGTACTTCTACATTGTAAAATAACCATTTAATGTGACTAATATAAACTTAAAATTGAAAATGTTTAAGTCCAACTAACTGTAAAAAGAAGAAGAAGAACGAAGAACTGTAAAGAGGTGCAAAATAATTTAACTTTCCTACGCAAAATAAATAATTTATTTTTTCTTCGGAAAAGTATATCTAACTTTACCTTTTAAAAATACTGTCAAAATAAATATATAGGAATCCCCTTCTACATTCGTAGACTTTGCCCTAAAAAAACCACTGCAAAATTCGAACTCACTCACTCACCGCCGTTTCTCTCTCGTCCAATTTTCTCGTCGGCCATCCGCAGGTATATCTCTTATTCTCTGTAAATATACAGTCGCATACGTGTCGTATGTTTCTAATTAGGGTTTTTGAATTTTATGGCTTTTTCCCCTACGAATCAGCTGGTCGCTTAGTGCTATTTGTTTTTTTCATTTTGGTTCTTCTTGATTGTTATTTGTTGTGGTTTTACTGGAAAAATAGTTTTCTTTTATTGTTGGGAGGATTGAGTTTTTTGTTTTCGAAGGTATTTTTTTTTATTTAAATTTTTTATCCCCCAAATGCTATCCTTTTCAATCCCTTTTGTAGAGCTGTTTAAGTATTTATTTTTTGCATTTGTGGATGTCTTTGGTATTGAAAATACTTAGCAATTTGAGAATAATTTGTGTTGTTTTAGTTGTGCTTTGTATCTTCCTGAGCATTTGGATTTGGTCTTGGAATTATTGTGAGAGAATTTCTGTTTTGCTTGAGAGTTGTTTCAGTTATTGGTTCTAGCTGATCACTCTCTTTGGATGACGTAATATTGGTTTTATTCTTTTCCTCTGTGTTTCACTAACTTAATTATTTATGAAACCCATAATACGGAAAGAAAATGTTTTGCCTGTCTCTTGTTCTAGTTGGAGAGGAGCTTCTCCTCTCTCTTGTTTAATCGGGGGGACTCAATGGAGGAAAATGGTGCAGAACATTTTTATGATTATTAGGATTGTGATAATAAGTTTTATACCCCGAAAAGTAGATTGATATTGGGCATTCATATGCTTATGCTATGTATTTATGATATTAAGTCTGATGAAGGTCAGGTAAAGAGGCTATGTTTTTCCTCAGGAACTAAAGCTTCTTTACCCTGATTGTGCTGGTTTTTGGATCTGTACTCAAATTGAATATGTTTTGATTGCTATTTTATTTTTGTGTCAATATATTCGTTTTGTAATTCTATGAACTTTTGGTATATCTCAGCTAATCTGGTGCAAATGAGGGGAAGGAGTTACAGTCCATCACCACCAAGAGGTTATGGAAGGAGAGGAAGGAGCCCAAGCCCCAGGGGTCGCTATGCTGGTCGTAGCAGAGATGATCCGACTACTCTATTAGTTCGCAATCTCCGCCATGACTGTCGGTATGCATCTTGCCCAACATTTTATTCTCAGAGCATACCAGGTTCATTTTCTTTTTGCTTAATCCATTAAGCTGTTTTATCTTTGTGAACAAGTGATTACATGCTTGTAATGGATGCTGTGTGCGCTAAATTAGAAAACACACAATGGATTTTTGTTTCGAGGCCATAGAGGGGGGCCGGGGGCTGGAATAAGATTGGAGAATGTTAATTGTGTGAGATCTATGTCTCATTGGAGCTATCTGTAGAAACTTGTTACCTCCTGCTTGTCTTTTTGAGCAAGAACTAAAATTGGTCCTAATAACACTGTTATAATTCCTATCTTATTAAAGAACACTGCTATAATTCCTATGACTGATTGAGTTACAATATGTTAGGATTAGATGTTCCATGAATTTGTGCATGCAGTTTGACGTGACCATTCACTTTGCTGTTTGTGTGCAGGTCAGAAGACCTCAAAAAGCCATTCGGGCAATTTGGCCCTGTCAAGGACATTTACTTGCCGAGGGACTATTATACTCGGTGAGCTTGTTTTACATTGTCTTTATCTATAAGATTCTTTTCCCTTCTTAAACGAAGACAAAGAACCAAGAATAAAAGAAGTGAGAGTTATTACTATCCGACTTCATATCTCAGTTAGATACTCTGCCCTATACAGTCAGGCATATCCTTTTCATCTTCTAGAACTAGATATTTCATATTTTAGTTTCTGAGAGTCAATTCATTTCATCAAGTTTTTCTCATGTTTTGACATAAATATCTGCTCTGACATTTGCTCACTTTTTATTTCATTTTGGGTTCTGTTTTTTAAACTTTTTGTTATGTCATGCTGGGTAACACTTGTTAAAATTGTTGAGATGTAGCAGTGATAGTAAGAGTTTTCGAGACTTCAATCAAGTAGTAAGAGTTCTGTTGATACTTTCAAGTAGTAAGAGAGCTCTTGACATCAATCAAGTAGTAAGAGTTCAAGGTGATGTAAATGGTAGTGAAGATTGGAAGGAATATGGATATCAATAGAATATGAAGATTTCGAGATTTCACGTCTTGAAGAATTTCAAGTCATCTTTAAACTGATACGTGCAAGGTCAGCAGCCATGTGCCTGCTTCTGTGCTTATCAAGGCATTCCAGTCTGTTGAAGTTATTTTGTTTTGTTGTTTCCAGCCTTTTTGGAAATATTGAAAGTCATTAGGCAAGTCTCTTCTTACTGCACACTTTTTCTCTCTTAGAAACTAATTTGATTTGTGCTCCAAATATATTATTTTTAATCCTTAATCATTGGGGTAAGGTTAACTGTCAGAGTTTCTGTACAATTCTGAAACTTAAATTTGCCCGCTTTCATATTCTTACTAGGATATTCAAACAGCTCCAGAGTTCTGTAGCTTGGAGTAACATTCTGGCTGATCCGTGCTGTAATTTGATGGTGTCTGACACATTTTTGTGTTCCTTCTTCTCTTGTTTGCTTTGTCTTTTACTTCACAGTGAACCACGTGGCTTTGGATTTATCCAATATCTGGATCCTGCTGATGCTGGAGAAGCTAAGTATCAGATGGATGGTCAGGTTTTCCAAGGTCGTCAACTGACGGTAGTTTTTGCTGAGGAGAACAGGAAAAAGCCTCAAGAAATGAGAGCTAGGGAGCGTGGAAGGTAGTTCTTTGTATTTTTTTTGCTCTGTCTTGACATTAGATTCTCCCTTCAACTTGTGTCTGCTTGAATAGTAGTTTGATGTGGCTTAGTACCAAAAATATGTTCTGAGACTGAGATTTACTATCTGAAAGGATAAATTTGTTCGTGTTTTGGATCTTTTCTTTTGGCCAGTCATTTCTGTTACTCTATAATGTTATTGGATGATAGAGTTGTTGACCGTTACTTTCCAATACTTTTTGTTTTTGGTCGGCTAGGTTGTAAGCTGTCTTGTAAAGCCTCTGTTACATTTCCTGTATTCTACTCATTCTTAAGTTTGTGCTTTTGCAAATCAAGGGTTTTGAATGAAGAGAGATGTTTGGTTTTTCAAATGGCTGGTTTGATAGTCATGAATTTTATATGTATATTCTATTTGAGTGCCTATAAAGATTGCAATATTTCTTCTTTGTTGAGATGTCTTAACACTCTAAAATACCATCTTGTAGTGGTAGGGGTAGCCGCAATTATGATCGAAGGGGTACTCCCCCTAGGTTCCATAACTCTCCTCGGTATTCTCGATCTCCACCTCCACGCAACCGTGATTACTACTCTCCACCTAAGAGAAGGCAGTACTCGAGGTATGCTACACCCTCTGATACTTAATATATGCGAATGTGATATAATTGATATTTTATGATGATTAATGTTTGATTTAGATCATTGTGAATGACCGACAACCTAGGTCCTAATAACTTAAAGCCTTTCTTTAGGAATCGAAATATGGGTTTTTGGTTCATCTTATAGACATCCCAATTCATTTGTCCGAAGAACATGCACGTCTGGTTTATCATGATATCGTTTGGTTCATCTTATAGTCTACTATATGCATGTTGACTAGGAGGTTGATCTGATAGCTAGACAGATCAAGGTGAGAAGAAATTAAGAAGCTTCAGCATTTCCTTTGCTACAACTAGATTGAACCCGACATCAATAACGATTCTAGTTCAATTTGTCAGCAGTGTCAAATGAATAGTCTTTGAATCTAGGGAATGTTATCTTTGGCAATGAAACCTGCTTTATCGATTTCTTTCTTGGTTGGGATTTACTCAATTCCTTTTCGAAATGTTTCAAAATCTTGTCTTCCAAGCTCTTATAAACAAATAAAAAATCTTGTCTTCCAAACCCTTTGTTGTCTTCGAAAAGTGTTTGGACAAATTCTTTGTTTGATCCTATCCATATGTTTAAGAGAACTTGCTGCAACTAAAAGCCATACTTAGAACTTCTAAACATGAGAGATTTCACATAAGTACTTGGATTCCCTTGGTTTAGTAATATGTTCTGAATGCAGTTGCTCATGCTTTATGCCCTGGTAGCAAAGTAACACCAATTCCCGATGAGTATTTATCTCCTTCCTTTGCAGGTCCGTTTCGCCTGAAGAGAAAAGATACAGTCGCGAGAGATCATACTCTCCTCGTGCTGGTCAGGGGAGGTCGTACTCGCAATCCCCTCCAAGGGAGCAATCTCCACCTTATAATGGGTCAAGGAGCTGCAGTCAGAGTCCAGTTAAGGAGCAGTCTCCACCTTATAATGGGTCAAGGAGCCGCAGCCGAAGTCCAGTCATTGCACGTTCTCCCGTTAGGGGTCCCACCAGGAGGCGGAGCCCAAGTCAAAGCCGTAGTAGGAGTCCTGATGCTGTTCATTATTCCAGGAATCCTGACCGTGATGTGTCCCCTAGACACTGAACTCTCTTTGCGTCGATGAGTGCTGCAGTTTGAAGAACACGTGATTTTCTGTCATCTCTGGGTATTCTGCAGTTGCTAGTAGTGTGACTCATGGATTATTTTCTCGACTTGTTTCTTTGGCTTGTTTGTACTTTAGTAGTACTGATGATTGGATAACATTCTGGAGTTTCTCTTTTTCCATGTGGCATTTGACTGATGTTCGTTAGACGGGCCATATTCACTTGGTGATCGGCAGTTACTGCCTCACTTCAACCATGCTCTTATTTCGTGTGACAATCTGTGTTTGGTTTGACCAATTATTTCATCCAAAATATATTTTGTAAACTCATTTTTCAGTTTAATGATTTCCGAAGTCAGGTCGGAATCCATTGACAGTTGCAACCATTAGACTTGTTACTTCTTTGATTTGATTTGTTTTCCATTTTTGAGCTGTGTATAATATTGCATTATTATTATTATTAAAGCTCAACAAATCACGCACTTAGTGGAAATCCGATTTACACGTTTCTCCATTTTCCATCACATGCTCCAACTAACTCGTCCATGCACCTACCCGTCCTTCATCTCTAGCTGCCAACCCATCTATCTAAAACGAGGTTCGCCTCAGGATTAATTAGATTTTTTCTTTCCAAAAAGATAATTTGATTCAAGCGATTTATTGGAATTGTTGCAGATGGCATTTTTTTTTTTTAAATCTCTGATAGTATAAAATGCTAATCAATATAGTTTTACATAATGCATGTTCCAACAATGATAAGTATTTGTTATGCTATTTTTTACATAATTTCCCGTTCATTGCTTCTATTTTCTCTCTCCGTCATCCAACCTTCTACAAATATGACTGGGATGTGCTTTGTCTATAAAGAATCTAAAAAGATGTGAAAATAATTAATCTGAAAATGTGCCACGTCTCATGTGTTAGAGTTGAATTTTCAAACTGGACTAAAATTTGAGTAAAAAAGAAAATTCAAATATGATTTTATATATTTGAAAACTGTTCCAAAATAACCCATGAAAACTCAAAGCCTGTAACACTATAGAAACATAAAAGGTACTTGCTCAAACTCAGTTTAGCTACTCACATTGTGATATGATTTTTTCATTAAATTAGTCATTTTTTTAATTTCTTCTTCTATTAATGAGATATAAGTATATAAAAAAGGTGACATCGGTCAAATCAAATACCGTTTTATGTACAATGAGTAGGTGGGAATGTTTTTTTTTTTTATTATCTAAAAATAACTGGGGACAACAAACATTTGAAGGGTGACGGGTAAACACAACGATTGAAAGTTACACAAGTTATCTGCATCTTTGTCCTTTGCATAATCGGCGAGAGAGAGAGAGAGAGAGAGAGAGAGAGAGAGAGAGAGAGAGAGAGATGGGAAAGAGCATAAGTGAAGTGAGGGTGGAAGATTTGGTAAGAGCAGGAGTAGCAGAGGACGAAGCAAAATGGTTGATGGGAGAGCTGAATGCTGCAATTGCTAAAGTTGCTGTTAATATTAATGGTGAATTGGATCAAAGGGAGGTATGGCGTGAAATCACTGCTCGGAAATTACTGAAACCCTCATATCCACATGCTCTGCATCAGCTCCTTTACTACTCTGTCTACCATCACTATAACCATGGCCCTCCTCTCTATTGGTTCCCTTCACTGTAAATATCTCTCTCTTTCTTCCTCGATTGCTAATGTGAAAAGGTCTAACATTTCTAGAAAACCCTTAGCTAGATTTGAAAGTTAAAGCGGACAATTTTTTCATTAAAAAATTGATCTTTTCATAGTCTATGATTATTGGGTTTATGGTAGCTAATTTCTTGGATTAAGGCCTGTAAATTGTTCTCTTTTTGTTGTTGTCATTTTGATTTCATTGACAAAATTTACAGTGATGCTGCATGTGAAGTATTTGTGATTGTATTGAAACGGCTCAAAATGGAGCTGAGTGTGTGTTTGGGATTGAGATTAGTTGTTTGTTGTACCGTTTGCCAAAAAGTTATACTATATGCTGAATCCCATTGATTTATTCGTTTATTGACTTCTTTGTCGTTTGACCCGTTCATAAAAATACTAGTTGTACCTTCATGTGAGGCGGGCAATCATTACTCTCTGTTTCTTTGACTAAAATGAGCAGTAGAATTTTGTGAAAATTTACACTGACTTGCTTTTTATGGATTTCCAGAAATCGTTGAAACTTGAAAGATAACATAAGTTTACTGTCCATTATAGTGATATGTTTTTGTGGTTTTCTTTTTTGCTGGATCATTCTATGAGACACTTTGGCCCCGTTTGGCCATGAGTTTTGCCAAAATAAATTTGGGATTTATTTTCAAAACTCATGTTTGGCCATAAATTTTGCCCACATTTTGGCAAAATCCCAAATCCCAAAATCACCCTAATTGCTGATTTTGGGCCAAAGTCCCAAAACTTGGGAATTAAATACATGTTTTTCCAAAATAAAGTTGGAAAATATGTTTTGAAAACGTATGTCCAAACACATTTTCATCTTCAAACCAAACTTCACCCAAATTAGATTTTTCAAAACAAATTTAAAATCTATGGCCAAACGCTAGCTTTGATTAAGGAAGAGTAACCTTTTTCAAGAGATTCCATTAATGGATAAAACTTGAAGACGAAAAAGCTACTATCAAGCAGTTGAAATTGCTAACCTTTTTGTTATATTTACACAAAAATATAGCAATGATACAGTTTTTGCTGAATTTCTTGAAAGTGTTATAGTTATGAAACCTTAGTTTGCAGAGTTTGACATTACTTATCTCACCCAAAGCTTCCTGCTCTTTATCAGCTGACTCAACTGCTCTCTCTATGCAGGAATGAATCTAGATGCACAAATTTGGGCCGCATAATGGAAGCTCATTGCCCGAAGCTTTTTGGAGCATCATACAAGGATCCAATCTCAAGTTTTAAAGAATTTCATAGGTTTTCTGTTCAGCATCCTGAGGCAAGTTCTTGTTTCAGTGTTGAATTTGAGTTTCTGGTAACTGAGCTTTTTTCCACATTCTATTCATACTTGGGAGCTAATAATTTGGAATTTTTTCCAGATGTACTGGTCAATTATTTTAAAAGAACTACCAATTCACTTTTTGGAAACCCCTAAATGCATACTGGATACCTCTGACAAGTCAAAACATGGAGGAAATTGGCTTCCTGGTTCAGTTCTGAATATAGCTGAGAGTTGTGTGCGTTCAAGCAATTACCCCAACAAGCAGGATGATAGCGTGGCCATTGTATGGAGGGCAGAAGGGAATGATGATAAAGAAGTTAATTGCATGACACTGAAACAGCTGAGAGAACAAGTAATGTAGGCTTTTGCTTCATATTGTGATATCTGTTCATTCCATTCGTATTTGGTTGAATGAAGCTTACTTTCTCTAATTGATCTTGGTAAAAGTAAATCCATGTACTTATTAAATTGTTCTTGTGGTTCATCTGGTGCACTACTTGTCTTGCATTTGGCGTTACGGATATGATATATTTTCCTTCCTTCTGTTTTGGTTTTTCTGATACTGTCTTCAGGCAAAATAATTTGATCATAAGCTGTCTTCTTGTATACATACATTGCCATTACGCCCCCCCTTCATGCTCCCTTCTTCTCATAATCACTCTTTCTAAATTGAGAGGTCATTTTAAACTTCTCGTCTCTTCCACAGGATGGTGGCAAATGCACTGGACAACATATTCTCAAAGGGAGATGCTATTGCCATTGACATGCCAATGACTGCCACAGCAGTCATTATTTACTTGGCCATTGTTCTTGCTGGATTTGTGGTGGTATCAATTGCTGATAGCTTTGCTGCACAGGAGATTGCGGTCCGTTTACGAGTGTCTAATGCCAAGGCTGTATTTACACAGGTACTTCTGTTTTCTAGTGAACAGAAAATGTTAACTAAAGGAGTTGCCTATTGAGGAGATAGGTGGGGACACATTTACGTAATGAATCCACCAAGAGATGGTTTTGCTCTACCTATTTAACAAATAGTCCTGGATGTCTCTTACTGGATTGGCCTTTTGCCGTACACTTGTTC
>MU729234.1:86657-103619 GCA_026770625.1 Nicotiana glauca
TTTGAAGGACATGATCATTATCTCTATACCATGTCAGGTCATTAATCCCCTAACCATTTGTTAATGGCTTACATCCCATGTGTGATTGTTCCCTTATTCCCAGTGATCAATCAGATAATGTTACAGGATTTGAAGTTTTGCGGACATATGAATAGGAAATCTCTGCCTTCCAACTTATGTTGCAATAAAAAGACATTCCAATTTATAGGACCTTATTTTTGTCAGGAGATCTGAAATAGCAGTTTTATAGTTAATCAGGTTCACATCATTAGGGATCAAATAATCTTGTTATTCTTTAGTGCTACTGAATTCCATTGTGCAAATGTTAGGTTGACTATTAAGTTTTTGCTGGATATTCAGCTGTATATTCTATGAGTCTGTTCTTGGGTGAGTTGCTATTGTAATTTAACCTAAAAAATAAATATTGTATAGTTGGTGACAGTAATCTTACTATCAGTAGAGTTATATTTAAATTGTGTATGATGATTCTAACTTCTAAGCTACACAAATTCAGGATTCCATAGTGCGAGGAGGCCGAAGATTCCCCTTGTACAGGTAAGTGACTAATGTTATGCTGAATGCTAAAACTTTAATAATGCACATAAGAACCTCCATAGTGTCTATCTTTGGTTGGGGATAGAAAATTGCGAAAACCCTTCAAGGAAGTTATGAGGACATCCATCTTCCTCCCAACCAAAAATTACACATTCTTCACCATGAAAGAAAAACAAATAGTTGGAAGTAAAAAGAAAACAAGTAGACAATCAACTAATTAATTGTCATTCAAAAGTTCCAATAAAAAAGTAAATTTAAATAAAGAATAAATTAAAAAGAAGGGAAGGAAATTCAAATGTCATCACTACAGGCATTGATAATTATCATTTCCCTCTTAAAGAAACATAGTGAATACATGTTTTATGCTCTCTAACTCTTGCAGCCGAGTTGTAGAAGCTGCTCCACTTAAAGCTATTGTAGTTCCTGCGATTGGGGAGGACGTACAAGTTCAATTAAGGAACCAAGATCTATCATGGAATGATTTTCTTGCCAGTGTCAATCACCTTCCCAGGTAATCTAATGATCTTTTTCTCCAAAAGCATTACGGTGAATATGTTCTCGAACTAATTACCAAAAAAAAATGTTCTCTAACTTAAAATTCCTCTATAGCGTATATACCGTAATGATAGTTTAAAACTGGTGAATCTATCATGGCAATATGTAGCACTTTTAGTGGCAGTCCAGGATTATGCTGGATTTGTCTTTTATTCCCAATATTATCACTTTTAGAAGGATGTTGAAATTTCTAAATTTACAGAAAATTCATAAAAAATTTCTGCGACCATCGAATAATAGCTTTATTTTCCCTTGTTGTAAGAACTTAAGCTTTGATAATATATTATTCTTTGGCAGGCCAAATTCTTATTTTCCAGTTCATCAATCTATAGACTCTGTTACCAACATACTATTCTCATCAGGAACCACAGGTAAAATATCCTTGTTGAGACTATGCAGTTTATTTTTGGCTGTTGCATTTGTGTAACTTGTTGATTCTGTCATTCCTTTTGCCTCGGTCAGGAGATCCAAAAGCAATACCTTGGACTCACCTGTCTCCCATTCGATGTGGTGCTGAGTCATGGGCTAATCTTGATGTTCGAGCTGGAGATGTTAGCTGCTGGCCCACAAACTTGGGATGGGTGATGGGGCCAATTCTAATCTACAGTTGCTTTCTAACTGGTGCAACTCTAGCTCTCTATCATGGATCCCCTCTAGACCATGGTTTTGGGAAATTTGTGCAGGTAGAAACTTTTTCTTCATATTCCATTAAGGGGTCTGCCAGATTTATACTAAGATCTTTATTTTTTGGTGAATGTTTGTGGCAATTAAATGTCATAGTATATCTCGGCAACACATTTTTCTAATGAACCAATTTACTTTGATCACATTGTTTGATATCCTAATTCACTCGAGCTTGCTTTTCTGTCTATATTAATTTTCTTCATTCTTTCAACCCTTTATGTGTCAGTAGGATGCAGGAGTTACTATCCTGGGGACTGTTCCAAGCTTAGTGAAGACTTGGAAAAGTACTGGGTGTATGAAAGGCCTAGATTGGACAAGGATACGGTACTTATTGAGTTCAAGTGCTAAATATTATATCAATTCGTCAGTGGGAAAATCTAACATTAAAGCATCTGCAGGATGTTTGCTAGTACTGGAGAAGCCTCTAATGTCGATGATGATCTTTGGCTTTCTTCAAGGGTGGATTATAAACCTGTTATTGAATGTTGCGGAGGCACAGAGCTATCATCATCTTACATTATGGGGAATCTTCTTCAACCACAAGCTTTTGGAACTTTTAGCTCTGCATCAATGTCCACAGGTTTTGTCATCTTAGACGAAGATGGGCGCCCTTATGTAAGAGAGCTTTTCAGCATTTTAAATATCTTCAGCTTGTTGAAAATTCTTGGTCATAATTATTTATCCTTACAATCATTGAAAGAAAAGCCCTGCTGCATGGCTTCAAGGCTAATTCCTGACTGTGTTTATTCGTAAATGAGACACTCTTTTTTCCCTGTATAATGTTATCAAGCATACATTTTGGCTTTGATAAAGATTGATTTTGAACCTGTTTCCAGTCAGATGATCAAGCTTGTGTTGGTGAAGTAGGCTTGTTTCCAACCTATATGGGCGCAACTGATAGATTGCTGAATGCTGATCATGAGAAAGTGTATTTCAAGGGAATGCCGATGTACAAAGATATGGTATGCAGCATATGTCGTAGAAAAGTATTGTTCTCTATTGGCTTTTCCCTACTACACGTAGCATTTTCCTATTGAACTATGTGAAATCGAATTTGGATGAATTTATAGACTGCTCATTTTCCTATTGAACTAGTCATGATTTTACATGATAATTCTGACCATTAACTTTCAATTGATAAATTCCTTGTAAAGAGCGCCCCCTCCCCCCTCAAACCACACCCACACCCACCCTCTTTTCAATAAAAAGAACGGAAAAGGTCTAAAAATGCCACTCAACTTTCAGAAATGGTCTATCCATGCCATCCGTTAAAAAAATGCTCATTTCATGCCACTGCCGTTAAAGAAATGGCCCATCCATGCCATTATTGACTAACGACAGTGGCATGGATGGGCCAAATAAAAATTGAGTCGTTAGTCAATAATGGCATGGATGGGCCATTTCTTTAACATCAGTGGCATGGAAATAGCAATTTTTTAAAGGATGACATGATAAACCATTTTTGAAAGTTGAGTGGCATTTTTAGGCCTTTTCCGTTTATTTTATCTTACTAGACTGTCTCAGTCCACCATCCTGAAAAGAAAGATTAAATGAAAGCCACTTGACTCTTGATACATCACTTTTTATTCCATTCTATAGAAAACATTACATCTATAAANTGGCAGTGGCATGGAAATAATAATTTTTTAACGGATGGCATGGATAAACCATTTCTAAAAGTTGAGTGGCATTTTTAGGCCTTTCCCGTAAAAAGAATAATGTCTTTGTGCCTTTTTTTTTTCCTGCTGATATAGACGTCCAAGTTCTTCGAGCAAACAATAGAGTATGATCGTTGACTACAAATTGTGGATGATAGACTCAAAACTCAAGCCTTCTTTTCCATATTTTAATAGGATAAGTTACACTCTGTTGAGTAGCTTTTAAGTAATTGGATCACACTGTCATTGCTGCTATAACTGATGCTGCAGTTATATTTCCAGCAACTAAGGAGACATGGTGATATCCTAAAGCGAACTGTTGGAGGTTATCTTGTTGTTCAAGGAAGAGCTGATGACACCATGAATCTTGGAGGTATAAAGGTACTACACTACCATTCCACCACTATCAATCTCGTAGTTGACTCTACATTTTGCTCCTTTCAACATACCCGTAGTATCTATCAAAACTTCTGCCAAGTGTGCTAGTCTGTGTGCTTATATGCTACTGATATCCCTTTCACCCATAGATTTATTCAGGCTAGTGGCAATAGTATAAAGTTGCTCTTACTGTCATGGTTACTAGTATACAACACCATGAATGTTCACATAATCTCTGATGCACTTGACGCTCAGAACATAAAGCACAAATTTATTATCTTGAGTATTTGAATCTATAACATAGCTGAAATTTGTATGGACTGCGTTTATTGATTCTGGAAGCAATACATAAATAAAATTTTCTTTTCTACCTGCAGACCAGTTCAATAGAAATTGAGCGTGTTTGTGATCGTGCTGATGTCAGTGTCCTGGAAACTGCTGCAGTCAGTGCTGCACCACCAAATGGTGGTCCAGAACAGTTAGCTATATTTGTGGTTCTCACAGAGGGGAATACTATTTCACCAGACACTCTGAAGAAAAGATTCTCAAGAGCCATTCAAAGCAATCTTAATCCTTTATTCAAGGTTTGTACATCCTAAGGTTTAAGCATAAGGTTACATTCAACTAGAGATTACAGAATTATCCTATCCCAGTCCTAGAAAAGAATATTTGAAATAATAGTTTCATTTCTCGTTTGTCAATCAAAAAAGAAAGATAACAATAACTTCTTGTCAAAGTAAACAGACCTCAGAAATTTAAAAGAGAATTGATACAGTATGGAGATACAAAACTTTTTGCTGTTGCAAGTCTTCATTATTAGGGTTATTAATCCATTTTCAATTGTTTAAAGGTTGTTCCTGAGATTGTTAATTTTGGACATTTGGTATATTGTACAAGAGCACTAAGATCCATATGTGATGCCTTTTTAACTCTTCAATGAGTCCTAGTCTAGAAGCATTAATTCTTGCCCTGGAAATTTATGGAAGATGAGTCGGAAATGCAACTCCACTCGAAACCCTTTTATTTGCATTAAATGTTGCAGGTCGCCCTCTCTTCTTTAGGGCATCTTTGACTCTTCTGGACAACAAAGAGTGTCCTTCACTCTTCTTACCATTTCTGATAACCACTTTTCTTACCATAAATAGGTGAGCTCCGTGAAGATAGTCCCGATGTTCCCTCGAACAGCTTCAAATAAGTTGTTGAGGAGAGTTCTAAGAGACCAGTGGAAGCAAGATCTTCAGATACAGAGTAAACTTTAGCTAAAATCACAAGTCTGGTATGTCTGTAATCTGCTTATATAGTTATATACGTATAAGCAAAAGTGGAAGGGTAAGCGAGAAGATATGATGTTGACACTATTTTGTGCATGTAATAATATTAGTGATAATTGAATCTCAGTTGGAATTTTCTGGTGTTATTTGTTAGTCCTGTGAATTTAAAAGAGCCAAAGGATTTTAACTACAGTGGTATGAGATTTATCTCATTGTGCAAATGTTCTGCCCAAAGACTTGTTTCTATCAGACAGAATTGACATCATGTCTCATAGTCCCCAGATTGCTTTCAGAATGTGTTGAGAGGATCGAGAGGAGTAGTGCGAACTATATCTCACAAATTGGTGGGTGAAATGAGACATAAAATTTGCACTTATCATTGATGTTCGTTGAAACGACGCAAACGTCTCTATAACAGCCTTATTTATTCCAGATTTTTTTGGTTTTTATAGCGAAGTGCTATTATAGAGAACGTATATTATAACATAGTATGAAAATTGGTTCGATAAAAGACTTTACTTTTATAGTGAATGATTGTTATATAGCAATGTTGTAGAGAGGTCTGACTGGACTAGTTCGTTTCTTGACCATTTTGCTTTCCTATAGACTCGTGAAAACATGGTAATGGCTAAGTTCAAGTCCTATGGAAGTCTGTCGTGGTCCTCAACTCTTCCAAGCATCTGAGCACCCACTATTGTTGATCCAAACGTATATTTAACTATGTCACTAAGCTGGTAGTAAATGTTTTGAATTATCATATACTATGTGTTAAGGAACAAAGAGAAGCTTCATGTATTTGATAATAATCCTATACTACTCATGTTTTGAATTATTAGGTACTTTTTTGATTGATGAAAATCACACACATTTGAAGTCGGAAACACTAGATATTTGCCTTAATTAAAGAACTATTGAATAGGTTGGATTAACTGTCATATTAATGACTGACAAGTGTTTTAATTCAAAAGACTGTCTTCTAAAGCATCATAATCAATAACTAACATCACTCGTATAGATCTACGGATAATCTTAGAACAAAAAAAGACATTCATCAGAAAAGATAAGTACAAATTAGAGGTCTAAAAGCATAAATTTATCAGTAAAGTAGCCAATGTAGCAAGTTTTGATCCTTAGATCCTTGTAACATCTTCAGCAATATATATATATATATATATATATATATATATATATATATATATATATATATATATAACGGAAATAATTCCTTTGTCCATAAATTTTGCATTTATGATAATCTTTCCAAAGAACCAACTCTATGGTTTTCTCAATAAAAAAAACTACACTTTATAAAGCTAACATCCAAATTCAAAGGAATTGGCACAGGCTATCAAGTCAAAACATGTAGAATTAACGAATTCGCAATAGTCAATAATCCAACTAAGAGAGAGCAAGGGACAAAGAGATTCCAAACTCAGATATCTCATTTAAAAAAAAAACAAACTAAAGCTATGCAAACCCACTAATTAATTGGTTTGCACAAAAAATTTCTCCAGAAAAATTATCCTAAAGGCCACAGTATTCTGATCTTCTCAAAGTATGTATCATTCATCTTGTTTGCTCGATGCTTGTTCTGAAAAAGAAACAAAAAGAAACCTTTAATCAGAAGGGAAAAGAAGAGACATAACGACGAACCGATGTTAATTCATTTAATTTCCAAGAAAACAAATTAATCAGACAAAAATGAAAAAATTAGTCTTCCTTGTTCAGCATCTCCTTTTCGAACTCATCACGATCAGCCGAGTCGTCTTTATCAGTCTTGAGTGTTGGGCAAGGCATCACCATCTGCCAGTCATCATCTTCAGTCTTCACAACTTGAGTCATTTCCTCTTCAGATTGTGCTTTTGAGATTACTAAATAGTCATGAAAAATTTCAGTCAAATTTTCGAAATTAAATACAAGATGATACAATAATTTATAATAAAATCACCTTCTTGTTGCGCATTCAGCGTCTCATCCATGGCCTTCTGATACAATGCAGCTTGCGCCAGTGGTACATTGTGTTAGTTGAGTAGTACAGGGTAGTTGAGTTAGTTAACTAGGAGGGCTGACGCTATGTCTTAGAAATGTTAGTTTAGCCCAGTTTAAGTTTTAAATTACAACTTCTAGTAATTAAACATTGGCCCTATAATTTTCTTGTCTTTTATACGAAGAGTCGTAGTAGTCAAATAGGGAAAGGGATTGAGTGTCAGCTGAGGGAATCTCCTCTCACACGCTCTATACCGACCAAACCGTACCGAAATTTAGGTTTCTTTTTAAGAAATCGTAGATTCTTATATAAATCTATATATAACCGCACCGCTAATTAGGATATGTTTTTTATTCTGTAAAAATAAACCGAAAAAATACCGAACCATACCGAATAAATTTTATATGTGGAAAATATATTTATTTAGTAAGTTTAAAAATAATAATGCATTAAATTTTCTTTGGGCCTTGGAATTATGAAAACTATTACAAGCCAACAAGTAATTAAACTCAAAATATTAATTCCTAAAACCTATTATGTTACTTCTACTTAAACTAAGTTATTTCAAGTATCTTTATTAGCAAGACATAAAGTATTCTAACGATTATGAGTAGCAAACTACAATGTATTGAATATGTTTCTTTTCATATAATTTAGATTTATCTTTTTGAATATTTAATATTCTATAGACTTTATTCTTGAGTCCCAAATTAGTATATCTTTCAACTCGTATGATTTATATTTTCTTTGCCTTTGTTTGATTTCTTTTACGTTGTTGTAGAATAGCTGATGGATCTATACTCTAGCTATCTTTCTTTTCTTTTTTTAATTCATTACCCTTTAAACAGTAAAAATGTCTAGAGAGTTTTTCTAAGTCCTATAAAAAAATATGTTATTGCATTCTACTTTTACTGGTGAATTTTATATGATATTAAAAAAATACCAAAAATTAACCGAACCGTACCGATACCGGAGAGAAACCGACATGATTAGGAAGGTTTTGAAAAGTCTAATTTTGATTATACATAATAGAATAACCAAAAAATTGGTATGGTAATACAACAACAATAACAACAACAACAACAACCACCTAGTGAAATCTCACTAATAGGGTCTGGGGAGGGTAATGTGTACGCAGACCTTACCACTACCAAAAATAGTAGAAAGGCTGTTTCCGAAAGACCCTCGGCTCAAAAAGACAAAAAGATAAAAGAAGACAATATTAATAACATCACAAAAATAATATGAAAAACAAATATGAAAAATAAGAACATGAAATCAAGAAGAATGATACAAAGCAAAAGCAAAAAAGTATCCCTACCAAACTAGTCTCACAAAGTTATGGCATGACAAGACTCAACTACCTCCTAACCTACAACCCTAATACTCGACCTCAACATGTTCCTATCAAGTCCCATGTCCTCAAAAATCTGAAGCCTCGCCATATCCTGCCTAATCACCTCCCCCCAATACTTCTTAGGTCGACCTCTACCTCTTCTCATGCCCTCCACAACCAGCCGTTCGCACCTCCTTACCGGAGCATCTGGGCTTCTCCTCTGAACATGCCCGAACCACCTGAGCCCTGCTTCCCGCATCTTGTCATCAATGGGAGCCACACACACCTTCTCCCAAATATCATCATTCCTAATCTTATCCATCCTAATATGCCCGCACATCCACCTCAATATCCTTATTTCTGCTACCTTCATCTTCTGGATATGTGATTTCTTAACCTGCCAACACTCAGCCCCATATATCATGGCCGGCCTAACCATCGCTTTATAGAACTTACCTTTGAGTATTAGTGGCACTCTCCTGTCATACAGTACTCCATATGCTAACCTCTACTTCATCTATCCTACCCTGATACGATGTGTAATATCCTCGTCGATCTCCCCTCCCCCTGGATAACTGACCCAAGGTACTTGGCGCTGTCTCTACTCGGGATGACCTGTGATTCAAGCCTCACATCCACGCCCACTTCCCTCTGCTCAGCGCTGAACTTACGCTCCAGGTATTCCGTCTTTGTCCTGCTAAGCTTGAAACCCTTAGATTTAAGAGCTTGTCTCCAAACCTCCAGCCTCTTGTTAACACCGGTTCGCGACTCATCAATCACAACTATCTCATCGGCGAATAATATGCACCATGGCACATCCCCTTGAATGTGATGTGTTAACGCGTCCATCACCAGGGCGAATAGGAACGGATTGAGCGCAGAACCTTGGTGTATAAATTTTATAAAATAACCGACCGAACCGAACCACTGACACCCTTAATTGTAATTACCATTCTCAGTAACAGATTATCAGTGAGAATATTCCTTATTTTGCCCTAGTTATCATTTCTTCTTTACTTTCTATTTTTCTTCCATTTTTGCCGCAAATTTTCGTTCTTCTTTTACTGTTCCATTGCCACTTTGTATCAGTGGTATCAGAGCACTTTCTTGGCTCTGTGGCTATGACGGGTGATATGAGTGAAGTCATGAGTACATTACGCAAGATCTCTACTGAGATGTCCAATTTTTTAGCTCGACAAGAGCAGCTAGAAGCTGCTCAGGAAAAAAGTAGCAGGAAGCATGAAAAGTCTTTGAACGAGCTGAGAGAGGTCCTTAACGAGGTGATTCATGGGGTAAATAACCTGAAAGAGACAAAAAGACACCACAGAAAGAAGGTGAGCTCTATTCCCCTAGTGATTGACCTTTTGACTTTGAGGATCTAGCAACACCTAGCACCAGTAACATGAACCTTGCACCTGTGATTTCCCTTACCACCTTTGTTAATGCACTCACTCAAAGTCCCAGACCAACTGTTAGTAACCCCCTAACCAGTGATATTAATTCTGCTCCCATTCACCTGACTGTAGTTCAGCCTCAGCCACAAGCACACCCAATTCGTTCAGGCATGGTAAGCAACCCCCCTATACCACCTCCTCAACCTTATATGTTCCCAAGTCTGCCTTCCTCTCACCCCAGATCCACTACACTACAACCCCCAAATTTCCCAACTCCACATCCTAATATAATAGTCTACCAACCCATGGTGAGTTGGAACCAAGGATCCTATACAAGAGTGATACCCCCATACCCTACCTACACCCAAACCACACAGTTTTCCCTTTCCTATTATGCTCAAACTACCCACATCCCTCCCTTTTTATATCACCAAGCTCCATATATGCCTACTCCTTGCCAGTTGCAGTATAACACTCATACACCTAACCAACCACAAACACAGAACAACCACACTGTACCCTTACCTAGCATACCCTATACCAAATACACTAAGGTCGACTTTCCTAAGTTCAATGGAGATGACTTAAGAATATGGTTGTATAAGGTGGAGCAAATTTTTGCGGATAAGGATGTGACCATTCAATAAAAAATAAAACTAGTGTCCCTACACTTTGAGGGAGATGCCTTACAATGGAATTTGGGATATATGAGGAGCAAGGGTCATATGCCATTGCCCACTTGGGATGAGTATTTGTGGGCTCTTTGTGATAGTTTTGGAGCGGAATACTCAGACCCCATAACAGAGTTGATGAACATCAAACACATAAATTCTGTAAAAGACTACGAGAAGACTTTTGTGAGTATGATGAAAAGGATCAACCTCTCCACATAACATGCTATTAGAATCTTCCCGAATAACTTGAAACCTGAGCTTAGCAATGCAGTCAAGGTAGGCAACCCCACAACCCCACAAGCGTCCCACAGACATACTACCTAGCTAGGTTGCAAGAAGCCAATTTTACTGCTCAGTGCAAGGCAATCAAGGGAACCATTTCAGCTTCAAATGTACCCAAACCACTTACTAGCCAAGGGAACAATAACTTTTTTAAGGAAAATCAGACTACATACAAGAAGCCGGTGGCTGCTATTTTTTTTCAACAATATGAGAAGAAGACTAACTCTAGCTGAGATGGATATGAAGAGGGCAAATAGGATATGTTTCTTTTGTGATGAAAAATTTACACCAGGACACAAATGCAAGGCAAAAAGGCAATTATATTCTCTAGAATTTGAGGAGGAACCAGTGATCATTACAGATGAGCTAGAACCTGAGAGCACCACTGAAGAACAAGAGCTGGAGGAGGAGTCTGTTGAAAATTGTGAGATATCCTTGGAAGCTATGAATGGATTTAAAGGGGTATAAGACCTTAAGGATTCAAGGCTTCACTGAACAAAAGCCAATCAATATTTTGATTGATAGTAGTTTAACTCACAATTTTATCAATGAACAAACAGCCAAAAGGCTCAGATGCAAGGTGTACCAAATAAGCCCATAGGATATTTCAATTGCTGATGGAAGGGTGCTTCAATAAGCTAAGGGCAATAAGGGATTCATATGGCTGATGCAAGGTGTGGTGTTCATAGATGATTTCTTGGTACTCCCTATAGGCAGCTGTGATATGGTGTTAGGTATAAAATGGCTATCTAAGTTAGGGGATATTCAGGTTAATTTTACAAAGCTGTGGATGCAGTTTTCATACCAAGGGAAATCAATCACCCTGCAAGGAATTCCCCCATCCTTCAAGACAGTACATACTAAAATACTCAATAGTATCTTAGCCAACACTACTAAAATATTTATGATAAAGTGCTTCCATGAGGAACACAATGAGAAGGAGTCAATCCTAAGTCAGGAATAAGGACCTATGGAGATACAAGTGTTATTGGAAGAGTATAGGGAGTTGTTTGAGGAACCTAAGTAACTACCTCCTTCAAGAGGGGTGTTTGACCATCACATTCCTCTGGTTGAGGGTAGCCTTCCTGTGAATTCCAGATCCTATAGGCATTAACCTATCCAGAAGGATGTAATTGAGAAAATGACACAAGAAATGTTGATCAAGGCATCATCCAGTACAATTCTAGTTCCTATGCTTCTCATGTGATTCTTGTGAGCAAGAAAGATGACTCTTGGAGACTTTGTGTAGACTACAAGGCATTGAACAAAATTACCATTAAAGACAAGTTTACCATACCTATCATTGAGGAACGGTTAGATAAGTTAGGAGGCTCAAAAGTCTACTCCAAGATAGACTTAAGAGCTGGTTACCATCATATCAGAATGACTCCCACAAACATCCATAAAACAGCCTTCAGGACCCACTCTTGATATTATGAATACCTAGTTATGCCCTTTGGGCTAACTAATGCTCCTTCAAGTTTTCAAGGATTGATGAATCACATATTAAAGGCTTATATGGGGAAATTTATTCAGGTTTTCTTTGATGATATTTTGGTATTCAGTAAAAGTTTAGAATATCATGTCCAACTCCTCATAATTACCTTTAAACTGTTGGTGAAACACTAGCTCTTTGCCAAGAAGAGCAAATGTATTTTTGCCACTGACAAGATTGAATTCTAAGGGAAGGTGTCATTGGGGCTTATGTGAAAACTGAGTTTTTAAGTTAAGGACATTTAAGCAAAAATGAAAATTTCAAAAGGATTTAGGTGCAAAACGTAGCTTATTTCTGCAGCCTAAAACCTTGCCTATAAAGGCACTTTTTCTTCGAGCTCAACTCAGATTTTAGAGATTTTAGAGAGA
The DNA here is from genome assembly GCA_026770625.1 of Nicotiana glauca. Classification (NCBI taxonomy): domain Eukaryota; kingdom Viridiplantae; phylum Streptophyta; class Magnoliopsida; order Solanales; family Solanaceae; genus Nicotiana; species Nicotiana glauca. The sequence continues at coordinate 99,295 of MU729234.1, forward strand.
CAAAAAATTCCTGAAAAGCTGAGTTTCTTTGAAAAATTCTGAATTCCATTGTTGAAAACTACAAAAATTCTGCTTGGTTTCTGATTTCTGATCTTCCCTATTAGCTAGAACTCTTGAAAACTACAATTTCTGCATTTAAGTAAAAATGGTTTGAGTTTTGGGATTTAAAAGCTTGTTTTGGAGCTGGTTTGGTTTTGGGGTGTTGCTCTACTGCTGAATCTAGGTTCTTTTCTGCTGTTTCTGGCTACTGACTCTTCATTTCTTTTTGTTCCTCTTTTATTCCCAGGTATGCCTCTGAACCATTGAATGGCAAGTGAGGTTGTAGTTATGGTTTTATGTATGGAAAACATGGAGTTTGATTGAAAAATGCAACTGGGTTTGTTGATATTTGAAGATCGATCTACATAGGCTCACATAAGCTATTTAGTTTCTTGTCATTGTCGTTTTAGGTTCTGTTATGGTTTTGTATAAATGTTCCTTTCACTTGCTTAGTTGAAATGCCTGAAGATTTCTGATCACATGTATAAGTGGTAAAGAACTAGTGCAAAGGAAATTTCAGTAGAATTAAGTATGTTTCAGGTCTGTTTTGGCCTGTTGAAACCAGTGTTGTTGTGTGAATTTGCTTAAATTTGTTTTAGATTAATGTCCCTAAAGTTTGAAATCGGGAACTTTCATGTTGAAATTTATCTAGTGTTGAGTTCTATCTGAAAAATCATGTTGTATCTTATTTCCTGAATTGTTGATTGAAGGGCCTCCAATTTATTTAACTTATAGTCACCTTGAATGAGAAAAATGGCTTGATTACTTACTAGCCTTGTGTAGAATTTCCTGGAAATTTATAAGCATGTTTAGGTCTCGATCCAAATGTGTTCATTTGACAAGTTTATGAGTTTTTTAGTCTGCCATTGCATGTGTTGAAAAGAGGCTCTATAAAGTCTAAAATTTTGCCTAATCCCCCTTTGAGTTTGTGTCAAATGATTATGTGTTATTGAAAGCCATGTTGGGTTCACATCTGCATTTTAATATTCTGATGTTTCACGTACCTGAAGACTCGATATCGAGTCCTGCACCTGTTGAAGCTCAGCTCTCCAAAGACTTGGGCTCACGTTGGGCCTGGATTTGAGACAAACCGCGTTTCTTGATATGTAGGGCCAGTTATTTGAGCCCAATATTTTCTTTAACTGCTGTTAATTTAAGACCATTCTGCCATTCACTCATCCCTTCTAATGTGGGTCTATTGGTTTAAACATTTAATCTGAAAAAGTAGTGATAATTCTTTTAAGCTTCCTTGATTAATTAGACTCTTAAAGTGGATTTGGGGCGATTAAAATATCCTACTAGATTTGGTTTGATTTAGTTTGGTGTTGAGTAAAAAAATCGAACCAAACCGACATATAAATATATGATTTTTGTATATGCTTTTAAGAATTTATACATAATTTTCTTTAAAAAATATCTAAAATATTTGGGATTCTCTTATGGGATATAATATTTAATAGAATAGGATGTGCTCCATATTTATTAACCTTAAATAATGGGTTGTATGATCACTTTCTTATCAAGTATAAATAAAATGCATCAATCTCTTTGTTCTTCCATATTCATATGTCAAGGTATATTCTTTTAAATTCTTATATCTTTTTCAAATTTGAAGTGGTTATTATTATTTAGGTATCATATTGATTTTATGTTTAATTATTAAATTTAACCTTGAAAGTGTACATCAACGAAAAATTATTGTGAGACGAACTAAAAAATTACTATGATGTGTTACTAAGAAAATTTTCACATAAGAATATTTTAATAGATAATATGTTTGTAATTTTTTAAAAATTTACTAAACATATATTTACTTATAAAATAATTATAAAACTAAAACTGAAATAATATTTAACTTACAAAAAAATTCAAAAATTTGAAAAACCCGATAAAATCGAACCAATTCAAACTGATATAGTTGGTTTAAGTTAGTTCTAATAAATATCGAACCAACACGGTTCATGTACGCCTCTAGACATAATCATCAATTCCTATTTCATGTCGCTTAAATGCGAAAAAAAATCTGTTAGTCATGATAATTATTGTTCATTAGGCCGTTTTCGATGGATCCACTAAATTTAGGTCTGTCAACTTTTTGAGTACAGGTAGGATCCAAGCAGTCATGCATATCACGAATAGGTTATGTTGTGCATAGTATTATAATGACTCTAAAATTCCAAAAATGTTCGTCATTGTGAATATTGCTCATAGGGTTGTATCTGATGGATCTATAAATTTTTAGGCCATTCAGAATCCGGCAACCAAATTAAGGAATACATATAAATGATGACATTCCAAACATACCTCGATAAGAAATATGATAAAGTCGTATTCAATATAAATTACCCAAATATGAGTCGGGGTCGAATCCACATGGAGTTATAAGGGTTGTTACAAGTATATGCTTGAAGAAAACGAATGGATTAACTAAATTTGCACTTCCACAAAGAGTTCTGATTCCTACTTCTACTATTACTCTAGTGATTGCAAGCTAAGGAAAATAAACTAGAAATGAACAAATATTTTTGGTATTTTTCCAAATAGTTTATGTCACGACCCCAGTTCACCCTTCATGAATATGTCGTGATGGCACCTAGTTCCTACGACTAGGTAAGCCTAACAATGCGGAAGATAAATCATAATTTCGGAAGAAAATGAATAAACTGAACCAGTGAAATAAAAATGGTGGTTTAAGGTGCCGCTTGGCACATACCATAACAATTCTCGAAGCTAACGATATTTCCCAAAAACCGAAAACTCACAAATCACAAGCTAAGGGGATACATAAGAGGCTCTGACCCAAGAATATCTATAAAAAGGAGAAATACTGAAAGAACTATACTTTTACAGAAGACTGGAAAGGGACTCCTCGGTCTGCGGACGTAGCAGATATACCTTGAAGTCTCTACCGATACGCCTCCTTCCAAGGCTGACAGAACTGAACGGGAGTACCTGTATCTGCACAACAAAAATGTGCAGAAGAGTAGCATGAGCACACCACGGCGGTGCCCAGTAAGTATCAAGACTAACCTCGATGGAGTAGTGACGAGGAACAGTCATGACACCTACCAGCCAATAATAGTAAAATCATATAAATAATGGTAATGACCTATAAATATGTAAAGACTACAGGAATGACGAAGAATGCCACAACTCACAATAAGATATAACACAACAATAAACAACAAGAATATAATAAACGATGATATAGAATGATGGCAAAATCACAAAGCAAATACTAAGGTCACAACACAGTAAGGGGGGAAAAACAAGTCAATAGCTCATATCCTACGATGATGTTTCACAAGGGCCTTATTCAACCCTTCCCACAATTTCACCGAGTCTCGGACAACCCACAACTCGTATAATATCCAGCATATGAAATCTAACAATTTGGCATCCTGTGCCCCATTAATCTCATGATCATACTGACGATCAACTGGCTCACCAGGGCCACTCTCTCAACTATAAGGAATAAAAGAGGGCGTACCCCCACCCTTAGGAAAATCAGGAGGGATTCACCTCAAATGGGAGTGTTCAGCTACGTGTATGCTTGTGCAAGTGTTTCTAACACAAAATTGTATCAACCAACAAAACATGAAAAAAAGGAGGATGGACCACACGTACGATGTTCCCTCACAACTCCCAACCGGTAACGTTCATACAGATAAACAATCCACAATCACAATAGAAAACAATTAGGAATGCCTCAACAGGCCGTCACAACTCTATATAATCAACCCCTGACATAGCCCCCCTTATTTCGCCATGTGTGCAATAATAATATAATAAGAACCGCCTTATTTCGCCACACGTGCATAACAATGTCCCACCTTATTCCGCCACATGCGCAACCCACATATAAGCATATAACATATCCCGCCTTATTAGGCCGCATGTGCAAAACATCAATAACAACAATAGCACGGCAAAGACCTCGTGCATCACCATATTAACAATCGCATGGCAGAAACCTCGTGCATCACAATATCAACAATCGCACGGCAGAAACCTCGTGCATCACAATATCAACAACTGCACGGCAGAAACCTCGTGCATCATAATATCAACAACCGCACGGCAGAAACCTGGTGCATCATAATATCAAGTACAACAAAATAAATGACAATAGATATATACAGGAAGAGAAATCAACACAAGAATTTCCGTTCACCAGAAGACGGTACAACTAACTACCAAGGAATAATCGTAACAGGGAAATGCTAAGCGCAATAAGAACAACTCAACAAGGGAGAAAATACTACGCAGCAACGATTCCATAATAC
>MU729235.1:5341-23885 GCA_026770625.1 Nicotiana glauca
ATTTACATATTTAAAATCTTAGGACCATTGTGAACCGTTGGATTAAGTATAATGAACGGATGAGATCTATTGTTACTTACACGACACCTTTTAAATTAGTAACGGTTTATTTCTATCCATTAGATTATATAACTGAACGGTCAAGATCTGACGTTTAAAACGTCGTCGTTTGATTTAGTAGATGGCCAGCATTTCTGGCCGTTTGATCAAAGACTTCAACGGCTTAGATTCATTATTTTAAAACGGTGTCGTTTGGTTTTGGTCTCAGGCGGTTATGTATACTTGGGCCTGGATCAGTTATTTTTAAGGATTTTGGTTTTTGGGCCACTGATTTGGCCAATGTATTTATGTATTTTTGTATTTTGTTTTCCTTTCTTGTATTTTTGTATTTTATATTTATTTCCTTTATACATTTTTGTATTTTTCTTTTGTATTTTATTTTCTTTCATATTTTCTTTCTTGTATTTTTCTTTTTCTTCTATATATATATATTTTTCTGATTTTTTTGCTAATTTTAAAAGTAATTAATTTCTATATTTTTTTTATAGTATTTTCCAATTAAGAACAAATAAATGCTATTTTGATTTTCTTTAATTTGTTCCCAAAATCACAAAAATTATAAAATTAAAATCCCAATATTCCTGCCTATTTTTGTATTTTTTTGTGAATTATTATATAGCTAGTTAACACAAAATGCTGCAAAACTATTTAAAAATTATTTTGCTCAAATTTTGGGAATAATTTGCTTAGGGCAAAAATCACGTGCTCACAAGTGTGAAGATCAAGGAAGAAATCACAAAATAGTTGGATGCAAAGGTCATTCGAGTCACGCGATACCCCACTTGGTTAGCCAATGTTGTGCCAGTACCAAAGAAGGATGGTAAGACCAGGGTGTACGTTGATTATCGTTATCTCAACAAAGAGATTCCAAAGGATAATTTTCCATTGCCAAATATCCATATTTTGATTAAAAACTACGCCAAGCATGAGATTAGGTCTTTTGAGATTACTATGCAAGGTACCACCAGATCCTAATGGCTGAGGAAGATGTAGAAAAGACAACGTTCATCACACCATGGGGAACTTATTGCTACCGGGTAATTCCATTTGGTCTGAAAAATGTTAGGGCAACTTACATGAGGGCAATGACTACTATTTTTGATGATATTATACATAAGTAGATTGAGGTTTATGTAGATGATGTGATCATAATATCAAAGCAGCAGTCCGACCATGTTGGAGACTTGAGGAAGTTTTTCTAGAGGCTCTGCAGGTACAATCTTAAGCCCAACCCTGCAAAGTGTGCATTTGGTGTTTCGTTTGGGAAACTACTAAGATTCATAGTTAGTCGGCGAGGCATTGAGTTGGATCTATCAAAGATCAAAGCTATCTAAGAATTGCCACCGCCGAGGAGGTGATGAGTTTGCTCGGTCAATTAAAATACATCAACAGGTTTATTTCCCAACTCACGACAACTTGCGAGGACAATTTTTAACTTGATAAAAAAGGATGCTGCGGTCAAACGGATGGATGATTGCCAAGAGTCATTTGATAAGATCAAGGGGTACTTGTCAAACCTACTTGTGTTGATCCCGCCGAAACCCGGGAGACCTTTAATTCTCTATTTGACAGTCCTGGATAATTCATTCGGTTGTGTGTAGGGTCAACATGACATCACTGGCAGGAAGGAGCAAGCCATCTATTATCTCAGCAAGAAGTTCACTTCCTATGAGGTTAAGTATACTCCCCTTGAAAGAAGATACTGCGCCCTGACTTGGGTGGCACAAAAGTTGAAGCATTATTTGTCGTCCTACACTACTTACTTCATTTATCGCCTTGATCTTCTAAAGTATATCTTTCAGAAGCCTATGCCCACAAGGAGACTTGCAAAGTGGCATATTTTGCTCACAGAGTTTGACATCGTCTATATGACTCGAACCGCGATAAAAGCCCATGCATTGGCCGAGAACATGGTGGATAAAGAATATGAACCACTGAGGACTTATTTTCCTGATGAAGAGGTGATGGATATTGACAAGGTGGAGCAGGATGAAAAGCCAGGTTGGAAAATTTTCTTTGATGGAGCCGCTAACATGAAAGGCATCGGAATAGGGGTTGTGCTCATTTCTAAAACAGGGCATCATTACCCTATTACAACCCAACTTTATTTCTATCGTACTAACAACATGGCTGAGTACGAGGCATGTATTTTGGGTTTGAGATTATTTGTAGACATGGGAGTCCAAGAAGTCTCGGTTTTAGGAGATTCGGATCTTCTGGTGCACAAAATTCAGGGAGAATGTGAAACTCAGGATTTAAAGCTCATACTGCGTCGACAATGTTTGCATGATCTACGTCAATGGTTTAGATCAGTGGAGTTCAAGCATATTCCTAGGATACATAATGAGGTTGCCGATGCCTTGGCTACATTAGTGTCAATGTTACACCATCCGGACAAAGCTTATGTTGACCCTCTCCATATTCAAGTTCGTGATCAGCATGCCTACTGTAATATGGTTGAGAAAGAACTTGATGGTAAACCGTGGTTCCATGATATTAGGGAATATATCAAGATGAGGGTGTATTCGGTACAAGCCATGGGTGATCAAAAGAGGACAATTCAACGTTTGGCTAGTGGATTTTTCTTGAGAGGGGAATTTTGTACAAAAGAACTCCAGATCTTGGGCTGTTGAGGTGCATAGATGCTAAACAAGCCACAATTATCATGAACAAAGTGCATTTCAGAGTTTGCGGACCGCATATAAGTAGGTATGTTTTGGCAAAGAAAATTCTTTGAGCACGGTATTATTGGCTCACCATGGAACGAGATTGCATCAACTTTGTGCGCAAGTGTCATCAATGCCAGGTACATGATGATTTGATTCATTCTCCGCCGTCTACGTTGCATACAATGTCCGCACCTTGTCCTTTTGTTTCTTGGGGCATGAATGTCATCAGACCAATTGAACCAGCAACGTCAAATGGGCACATGTTTATTATGGTGGCCATAACTATTTCACTAAGTGGGTTGAAGCTATGACTTTCAAATATGTTAAGGCAATGGTCGATTTTGTTCATTCAAACATCATTTGTCGATTTGGAATGCCCAAGGTAATCATCACGGAAAATAGTGCTAATCTTAACAGCCATTTGATGAAACAAATATGCCAACAACTCAAGATTACACATTGAAATTCCACTCTGTATCGTCCTAAGGAAAATGGAGCGGTTAAGGCGGCTAACAAGAACATAAAGAAGATACTTCAGAAGATGGTATAAGGTTCTAGGCAATGGCATGAAAAGTTGCCTTTTTCTTTGTTGGGTTATCGCACTACTGTTCGCACTTGACTAGGTGCAACTTCTTATTTGTTGGTATATGGTACTGAAGCAATTATACCCGTGGAGGTCGAAATTCCATCCCGTCGAATTGTGGTTGAAGCTAAAATTGATGATGATGAATGTGTCAAAACCCGACTAGAGTAGTTAAGTCTGATTGACGAGAAACGATTGGCGGCAGTGTGTCAGGGTCAATTGTATCAGAAGAGAATGACAAGGGCATACAACAAAAAAGTGCATCTCCGAAAATTTTAAAGTGAGTCAGCAAGTATTGAAACGCATCCTTCCACATCAAGCTGAAGCTAAAGGAAAGTTCGCCCCAAATTAGCAAGGGCCGTTTGTTGTAACAAGAGATTTGTTCAATGGTGCTTTGTATTTAATAGATATAGAAGGAAAATATGTAGATATGGCTATCAATTCTGATGTAGTCAAAAGATATTATGTTTGATTTCTTTGGTTTGTTTAATTGTGATGTTTGTACTTGGCATGTTTTAAAGGTAGGAATGACGAATGCATTTTATTCTGCTATCTAAACACTTTATACTTGGTTACCCATTTTGAGCCTTATTTATTTTTCTTTCATACCCCTCTTTTGGAATTGGAAGTAGAGTTCAGAAACACAGATACAGAAAATACAAATAAAGAAGAGAAAAGAGGAAAAAGGGAAGAGAAAAAGACAAAGAGAAAATGAAAAAAAATGAAGCAAAAGAAAGAAAAGAAAAGAAAAGAAAAGAAAAAAAGAGAGAGAGAAGAAGAAAGAGAAAAGTAACAAAAATGAAGCAATTCCGATGTCATGAACTACGTTCGACCTGATTACTTTTAAGGATACGTAGGTAGCCTCACGGTTCGGTCCCATCAAAATAAAAATTCAAAAGTCTCGAGCAAAGAAACTGGGGAAGAAGTTGTGGTCTCGAAAAAGATCTGATTCCAAAAGTTGTAATTCTGAACCCTTTTATTTTAAGCTATTTTGAGCCTTTATGATATCCTTTTTTTCTAACCCTGTCCAAAAGCCTACATTACGGTCCAAAGAAAGACCTTCTGATCAATCTTTGAGAATGCCAAGTCAAGCGAGATAGAGTATGATTCATCAGGGCTACACTCCATTCTACACAAGGAAAAATAAATAAATGAGTGAGTCTTATTGGTGAAAACCCTCACGGGCACTGTAAGGCAATGGAAAGCTGAGAGAAAACTAAAATAAGAGAGTCTTATTGGTGAAAACCCTCGTGGGCACCGTAAAACGATAGTGAGTCGAGAGATGAACAAATAAGAGAGGGTTTTTGGCAAAAACCCGTCAGGGCACTGCAGGCGAATGAGGCTCGCAATTTTGCAGAAAGATTAGATTATAGAAAATCCTAATTTTTGAAGTATGAAGACGGGGCACAAAATGAAATACAGTTAGGTTAACGGTCTGGGCTGATTAATCCAAAATGCATGTCATGATCATTGGTACTAGCTGTTTCGCTCAGATAAGTTTCTTTTCCCTTTTCTCCCTCAAACAGTCATCCTGTTTCGAATTTTCTTCTTTATTCCTAACTATCGAAGTCATTGCATTTCATTTCTTTTGGGTCGACTTATCTAAGTATTTTCCTATGTTAGCCTTGTTAAGCAAGCAAGAAGGGATTTTAAAGCTTATTACCGACTTTCAAATTGCACAAAGCAAAGTGCGGCCAAAGCATACCAGAAATAGCATGATGCAAAATGAAAAATAAGGTGTTAGTGGAAGTTCAAGTGGTCGAGTGATTTCGTGAAGTTTGGGGAAATACAGAGGTTCAAAATGGAAGAACATAAATGTAAAACACCAGGATGAGTGTGGGGCACTCGGTACATTCAGGGTCCTGTGGTTAAAGTTCAATTAGAAGGTCAAACAATTCTTTGCCGGTCCAAGGCAGCTAAGCGGAACAAAGCATGGCAGTGGAAAGGCCACCTTCAGCGAGAATGCTGCAAACTAACCACCACATTTTCAAACTGAGAAGATTTTCTTTGATTGAAACAGGGACAAGAAATTTCGTTTGTTCTGAAGGAACCCTCCGTATGGAAAGCATGTGCTATACAGGTTCGGCCATAAATTTTTAGGGCCCTCCTGCATAATGGGATTTAATTTAAAATTTTCAAGGCCCTCCTGAAAATGGGATCTAATTTTAAAAGTTCTCATGACCCTCCTGGATAATGTGATCTAGTTAAATTTTAAGACCTTCATAGATAACAAGATTTAGCGTAAGTTCTACCTTTAGGAGATATAATTTAGCTTTGAAGTTTTCACTCTTAAGATGAGATTTAGTTTTAAATTTTCAGGGCCTCCTGGATAATGGGATTTAGCTTTTACATTCTTAGAGCTCTTTTAGGTAATATGATTTGATTAACACTCACAGATGTTCCCAATACCAAATTGGGGCAGAAAAGTTTCTTTTATTTTGTTTGTTTTGCTGTAATGGAAGGCACCCACCTGGATAACAAGGGAATACATTTCATGTTTTGGCAATCAGGAACCCAACTGGAAAACAAGGGAATTCATTTAAAATTTTGGCAATCAGGCACCCACCTAGAAAACAAAGGAATACAGCTCAAGTTTTGGCATCAGGCACCCACCTGGAAAATAAGGGAATATAGTTCAAGTTTTGACATCAGGCACCCACCTAGAAAACAAGGAAATTCATTTCATGTTTTGGCAATCTGGTGCCCACCTGAAAAATAAGGGAATACGTTTCAAGTTTTGGGATATGGCGCCCACCTGGAAAACAAGGGAATACATTTCAAGTTTTGGCAATCAAGACACCCACATGGAAAATAAGGGAATGCAGTTCAAGTTTGGGCATCAGGCGCCCACCTGGAAAACAAGGGAATACATTTCAAGTTTTGGCAATCATGCACCCACCTGGAAAACAGGGGAATACGTTTCAAGTTTTGGAATTAGGCGCCCACCTGAAAAATAAGGAAATATATTTCAAGTTTTGGCAATCAGGTGCCCACCTAGAAAATAAGGGAATACGTTTCGAGTTTTGGAAATCAGGCCCCACTTGGAAAACAAGGGAATACAGTTCAAGTTTTGACATCAGGCGTCCACCTGGAAAACAATGGAATACATTTCAAGTTTTGACAATCAGGCGCCCACCTGTAAAACAAGGGAATACGTTTCAAGTTTTGGCATCAGGCGCCCACCTGGAAAACAAGGGAATATGTTTCAAGTTTTGGCAATCAGGTGCCCACCTGGAAAAAAAGGGAATATATTTCAAGTTTTGGCAATCGGGCGACCACCTGGAAAATAAGGGAATACATTTCAAGTTTTGGCATCAGGCGCCCACCTGGAAAACAAGGGAATACGTTTCAAGTTTTAGAAATCAGGCGCCCACCAGGAAAACAAGAGAATACGTTTCAAGTTTTGGCAATCAGGCGCCCACCTGAAAAACAAGGGAATACGTTTCAAGTTTTGGCATCAGGCACCCACCTGGAAAACAAGATAATACATTTCAAGTTTTGGCAATCAAGCGCCTACCTAGAAACTAGGGAATATGTTTCAAGTTTTGACAATTAGTCGCCCACCTGAAAAATAAGGGAATAAATTTTGAGTTTTGGCATTAGGCGCCCACCTAGAAAACAAGGGAATTCATTTTAGAATTCAATTCGAGTTCGCAACAACAGAAGCATGCCTCGAGAGTGCGAGTCAATAGTTCAAAATGCACGGTGGAACTGCAAGAAGTTTCAAGATCAAGTTTGAAGATATGTAGATAGGAATATTGTAACTTGTAGATCATATAATATCCTAGCTTCTTCTTATTTTCCATTTCGGTGTAATAAGAAGTTTGTCGAGCAATAACAGCGGTAGCAGCAGTAAAATCACAGCTTCTTGGTAGTCCAAGCTACCAAAACTTCCAGAACTATACTGACTGATTCCTTTATAGGATATGTAGGCTAACTTTGAAGCAAGGCTCAGTCAAATCTTTCAAAAATACTTCCCACGGAGTATTCAAGCGGACAAAAATCGCTCGTACGCTCACTTTATCTTAGCCCAAAAACTCTTCGTGTTTCTGAGCAAAGAGGGGCAGCTGCGAGCACGTGATTTTTGCCCTATGTGAAATACTCCTACAAATTTAAGAAATAGTTTTTCCCAAATTGTTTGTAATTTTATAGGATTTTTGTAGAATTTTATTATTTTTTTGCATTTTTGTGCACGTTTAATTCTGTTAAATCATAATATCAAAAAATATCATGTACTGCATTTAGATTTTGTGTTTATATTTAGGATTTATTAGATAATTAATTGTCGTATTAGAGTGAAAATCACAAAAAAATATCTTTCATTTTACATTAGTCTTTAATGCTAATTTAGTCATTTTCTTTACTTTAAATTAGGGTCAATTAATGTTGTAAATAATATAATTAGATAATTAGTTTAATTTCACAAATTAGATTAATTTAGGACTCAATTTAGGGTTTTAATAAAAAAAAAGAAAATAAGAAAGAAAAAGAAAAACAAAGAGGAAAAGGAATTGGGAAAAAAGAGTTTAATTTAAGTTGAAATTGGCCCATCTATAGCCAAGTCAGCCCACCCCAACCCAATCCCTCAATTCCTTACCCGGTCCAACCCCTTTCTCACCAAACGGTGCCGTTTCAATCCATTGAATCCTGGCCGTTGATCTTGTGTGATCCAACGGCTGGGAACTGGCCTTGGTTTTGTATATATATGTCTGAAACCCTTTACCTCCATTCGAACCCCCCTTCATTCAGTCTCTCACCCTAATCCTAGAAAGAAACCCTAGCCACCTAGGAATCCTTACCACTACCGGCCGGCGGCGCAACTCCAATCGACCCCAATTTCACACCCTATAATCACCATGCCCCCCCCCCCAAACTCAAATTCCCCAACAATTTCTCCAAATAATCCCTTGAACTCCTGAATCTCAGATCTAAAAATTTAATCTAATTCCTACATTTTTGGGGACTTTTGGTGAAGTTGTTTTGCTCGTTTGGCTGGAATTTGCCCATGTAGATTACTCTTTGTGAGCACGTGATTTTTGCCTTAAGCAAAATATTTCAAAAATTTCAAATAAAATGATTTTTACAAATTTTATGAATTTTGTTGCATTTTTTGTGTTAATTGATTGCATAAATAATTCATATTAAAAATACAAAAGAATATGCATTTGCATTAGGATTTTAATTTCACATTTTTGGTATTAAGTAGGTATTAATTCATTTAAAGAAAATCACAAAGTAGTTTAGGCAGTTTTAATTGACAATTGATTTTTAGGATTTAAATAGTTTAATTAGGATTAAATAGTTTAATTAGGGTTTTGTTTTAATTTTTACAAATTCAGAAAAATACAATACAAAGTAAAATAAATAAATAAATAAATACAAAATACAAAAATGAAATTGAATAAAAGAAAACAAAATCAAAAGAGAAAGAAAACAATTAAGTAAACTTTGGGCCAAAACACTTTAGCCCAAATAAAATTTCCTTCAGAACATATCCACCCAGGCCCAATTACCACCCAGACCCGGTCAGCCCCAACTAATCAAAACGATGTCGTTTGGCGTCGTTAAATTCTGGCCATTGATTAACTTTGATCCAACGGCCCTTAGTCACCTGTGTGTAAATATTAAAGGGTCGGTTGATTTAATTAAATCAGAAAAAATAGAAATACACCCGTATCGTCTCCTTCTTCAAAACCCTAATCTCGCCGGAATCCCTCGCCGGCGGGAAATGCCACCACCGCCAACGACCCCCAAAATTACACCATTGGTTCGCCTCGTTCCCCCTCTTCCCATTCCCATTCTTATCTTCCTCCAAATCTCTCCAGAACGCCTCGAATCTTCTTTTGAAAATTTTCTGACCATGACGCCGGTTAACCCAATTGCTTCCAAAATAACACCAAAGAACCGCTTTGACCTCCCCTACACAACCCTTAAGATCTTGAGTCTCGAATATAGCCGGAACGCCTCAAATATTGAAATGAAATTTTCTGGCCAAGGTCCAAATAACCTAAATCGAGTCTGATTAACATTGTAAGACCCTATGGTTTTTCCTTTGTGAACATTTGGCAGTTCGAAGCATTACTTCAAGATTTTCTAGATAAGTTTTCTTATCTTTTCTTTTATTTTGTTTCTTCTATACATGCTTTTGTCTGATATATATTTGCTTGTTTTCTTGCATTGTTTTTGTTCTATTCTTTTTCTTATCTTTTTGATTTTTCAGTAATCAATTTTGACCTTCCCTGTGGAATACTTGTTTAAGCTTATAGTATGTGTCAAAGTTCAGAATGTTGATTTCAAAGTTGATGAATTTCTGTTTCGCTTAGTCATTTTTTAGTTTTAATTGATCCTGTTTTGATAATTGTTAGTCGTAGTAGTTAATTAATTAGCCTTACTTTTGATTAAGTTTAATTTGAGTTTGGTTAAGTAGTTGTGGGCAATTGATTAATTAGTGAATCCGGCAATTAGCTTAGGTTTCAAAGACTTGGTTATAGCTGTTAGTGTTAAAAGGGCTGGGGTAGGGTAGTAATTTCAGTAAATGAATGAGGGGTAATTTGGGTATTGGAATAGGATAGTTTGTTGACAATTAATCTAGAAGCTTCCAGATTAGGGATCATAGTGTAATGTCAATAAACATAAGTGTTAAATTGTGGAGTAAATAAAATAAATAAGGGACTAAAAGAGAAAAACTAAAAATCTGATCAATCCTTATTGTTGCCTATAAAAGGGCATGCAATTGCCTTGAATAAGAAGTTTTTTAGAATGAAAAATTTCCCTCCAAACAATCTCTGCCCTCCTAGATCTCAATTCGAAATTTAAATCTTCCAAACTCAAAAAACATTAAAGATCTGCAGAAAATCCCAAAGTATCACTGTTACATCGATCATTTAGTTTTAATTTTGAAGGTTGTGCATTGATCTTCTTCTATTCTAGTAGCTGAAATTCTGTGAAAGTGCAATTGATTTAGTCAAGTTTGTTTCTGGTTTAAATTTGGTGTTGTGGCTTAATTCTTGGCATTTTTGAGGCTGTGTTGGATTTAACCGTCCCTGTTGCTGTTGCTGTTGAAATTGCTTCTGATTCCTCATTGTTCTCCTCTTATTTTTCCAGGTACATGTTTTGAGCTCCTCACAATATGTATTCCTTTGATCGAATTGAGTGCTGGAATTGAAGTAAATGATTGTAATAGATTCATAATTTGAATGAGTTTGTTAACATGATAGTATACTGAAATACGGTTGTTAGTTGTAGTTAGATCTCTTGTTAAATTGATTTACCAATTCATGTAGATAAAACTGAGTTTGTTGGATTGTTAAATTTGGACTGTATGATCCAGAATAATCTCTATTATTCAAATTCAAAAATGTGAATATATATAAATTGCTGATTTAGTTCACTAATTACAGTCTTAAATTTAGTGTCGATTCAGCCTAGTTCATTCTCTTATTTTGATAGCTAATGTCATCAGGATATCGAACTTTAGACTATTTAGCTGGATTAACCTTAGTTATGATACGATTCAATTTGTTTGGTTTATATTTTAAATTTCAAAATTAGGAAATAACTGGAATCAAAATGAGTTTGAAATGCATATAGTTGAACTTGAATTAATATGTGAGTTTGAATAAGTTCAGAACCTGATCTGTTAAATAGTTTGGATACAATATACGGTTAAATCACTTAGTCTAGTGTATTCATTTAAGGCCATTTAACTGGAATTTTCAATTTGATTTTCAATTATGATTATACCATGAATAGTCTGTGGTAATTTTCGTGCAATTGTTGATCCGCTCTGTATTCTCCATTGAGTGCATGCTTGCTATTGCAATTTTGAATGTGAGGATATTATTGGGCTCCATTTCATTTGAAGCCCGTTTCGCATCTCTGTGGTGCATCCAGTGTTGGGTTGAACCCAAATCAAAAGTCATACTCCTATGTACTAATGATGGGCTCAGACGCTTGGCCCAAAGTTTTGGTTATATTTGAGTATAGTTGAGACTTCTAATTATTTACCTGGGCCAAGCTTAAGGCCCAAAAGCACTATTGAAGCTGGAATAAGAATTAAAAGTCCACATAATAATACTAAAAATAAATAATTAGGAACATAAAAATTAATCCATAAATATGAAATTGGGTCTTGAGTTAGGTAGCGGGTTCAAGCTAAAAGGTTTTGTCCTTTTGTTTGAATTCGGATTTGAATTCGAGATTCAAATTTATATTCATGAATTAATTGGTCATTAGAGACAAATAAATAGAGAATTTTAGATTGTTAGTTTGGCCTTTTAATAATAAAATGAGACGAGCCTCGCCAAACAAGTATATAAATTGCGGGGCCCTCATTAATCAATTATTAAAAAAAAATACTTAGTATTCGGGATAGGCCATTTAGCGAATTTCATGGCCTTCCCAAAAAATAACAACACGTAAGTCGCTTTAGGCGCGATTTTTTTTAATAATCTTACCTTCCTAATACGGGTGTGCATTTCATGCGACCCAAATCCAAATATGAAAACGTTGAATAAGAATATGTCGGGGATCCGGGTGCATTTCATGCGACGTGATCCGAAAATATTTTCTTAAACGATGTTCACTTTCTTAAATAAATAATAATTGACAAAAAGCGGTAAATAACTTTAAAATTGCACTATAGTTTGACATGTATTAAAATCAATTTTAGCCAGATATAGCAGTTGAGCGACCGTACTAGAACCACGGAACTCGGGAGTGCCTAACACCTTCTCCCGGGTTAACAGAATTTCGTACCCGGATTTCAGGTTCGCGACTGTTAAACAGAGTTAATCCTTTTCCTCGATTCGGGATTAAAACCGGTGACTTGGGACACCATAAATCTCCCAAGTGGCGACTCTGAATCTAAATAAAACGAATCACGTTTCGATTGTCCTTTAAGTGGAAAAACTCCTTCTTTATTATATCCCTTCCCCGGGGTATAGTAAAATCCTAGTAGCGGAAAAAGGAGGTGTGACACTTTTGAACGGAGTAGTCATATGGGTCAGCTTCAAGCCCTTTCGAAGCATCCTAAGCCTGACCAGTCTTCCACAATTTATTTTTCTTTATCGTCTTGCTGTTAAATCGGTACTCCTTGACCTTTGCTCATTTGTCTTTTTATGTTTTTGTTTTTGTTTTTTGTTTTTACATTCATTCTTTCTTTCTTTCTTTCTCATCTTCTCAATCAGTTTCTGTTTGCATGATAGGTAAGAGCACTTAACAAGCGGGCTTATTCAAATTTTAATTAATTAATTTTTAAATCGTTGTTAGCATGCTTAGGTTCATGATCAATTACAACCTGCTTTAGGGTAATCTAGAATGAGTTTAATTAGCTGTTAATTGGTTTACTGTCGATTATAACCTGTTTTAGGATAGTTCAAATAGGTTAATTAGTTAACTATTAGTCGAATTCTATTTTACGATAATGTTAATTGGACTTAATTGTTAGTTAGTTAGTTCCAGAATGTTCAAATGTTTTGCTAGGATAGTTTGCACCATTTTACTTGAGTGTTTGATTATGATATTGGCTAGGTGAAAGTTTTGTTCAGTCTAGGCCCAAGTTAGGTATTGCACTTGGGCCTATCCGAGGCTATTTGGCCATGATTTGGCCATGACTTAGGCCTATTGGCTAGGGAAATTGGCCCAAAACTAAAGGGGAAGGTTCTAGAAGTATACAACTATCTAGACTTGCTTAAGAAATATGTGAAAATATCTTAATATGGACAGCTGTCCCACATCTGCCCAATTTCAGTTATAGAAAGATTCTTTTTCCTTGAAATCTATGGGTGGTTTAACAAACAGGCTTAAAATTTAGGGTCTGAAATGAACAAAAGGGAATTGAGGAGGGGTAATAGTGAATGAAGAAAATCTGGTTGTGTTGCCCTAAAGTCTTTCTATAAGAGGATCATTTTCCTTATTTAAGGGCAGAGGTCTAGGACACCAAAGAAAAAAAAACATGGCTAAAAAATCTTTTTCCGGCAAAGAAATCTAGTTTTGAGTTTTTATTTTCCTTTTGCTACAAAGTTTGGAAGCAATCTTTCTTGGGATTTTTGGTTTCTTAAGCTGAAACATGGCTTGATATTGAAGCTGTTGTGTGGATTATTATTGTTATTTCCTTGCTGCTGAGCCTGTTGTTTTCTTGCTGCCATTAGCTAATTTTCGAATACATTTGCTGGTTTTGTTTGTTGTATCTAGGTACCCTTTTTAACACTTGGATTACAAAGTGAATATGAAGATGTATGTGTGTTGAGGCTGATGCAACTAATCATTTTTTTTCTTCAGTAATTGGCTTTTATGTTCTGTTAATTCGCACATCTTTTCTTTTTCAACCAATGTCCTGCTTTGCATATTAATAGATATAGACTTGTATTTAGTACATAAGTTTCATGTAATGTTGAATTCTTAGGTTGTTATGTTGTAATTTCATCAGTTGTTAAATGTTGAATTCTGCTATATTCAAGTCTGGTTGTCAGCTGAATCCATTAGATTTGGTGGTAAATAATTAAAGTTCTCGACTGAAATTTCCTTGAGTTCTTACATGAGTAGTCATCAGAACCCAACCCTTTTGTTGTAAATGGATAAGTGGCTGGACGAGTTTTCTTACTTAGTCTGTTAATGTTCCTTTAAAATGCTTGAATCTGGGTAGACTAAGTCTAATTTTCTCGAAATTGAGGATTAAATCTCTCTGGTTCTGAATCCCTAGGTAGCAGTGTTAGTTCAACATCTTGCCTAATGGTAATTAATGTATTGGAGTGTGATTCGCAAAGTTTCCTTTTGTTGATTTTTTAGATTTGTACTACTGCTTTTTGATGCTCTAATTGGGTCAAATATTGTAAAAGGACCCAACAAGAGAGTCATGTGGGCCGTCCAATTATTTAAGAACTATTTAGACTTTGAATTTCATCCATTAAAATCCATCCGGCCCATTAGCCTTTGGCCCATCTCCTTACTTAATATTGTTTTGTGCCATGCCTCAAGTAAGATCAATTCCCGCCTGATCAATTTATTCAGCCATATGCTTTAGTGCAAATTTGTTAAATTGGCGTTATTATCATATTTGCTATGTACTATGATTACCATTTAAATTTCGCTTTAAATGGACTGGCTTGAAAATCAAGAAAGCAGCATTACAAAATCAGTCTTCTGCAGACCAATATTTTTCCTAAACAAATCCATGACCCATGGACCTTATCATTTTTATCCTGAATCTTTGTTTTAACACAAACCTCATAGTTTTGCTTTAGGCATGTAATTAAATCATCACAACTACGGGTATGGTTCCCATGGCATGGTTGTGATACCTAATTTTAAAATAGTTTTTAATTATGAATATCCGTAATTCGCTTTAATTTGAGCACAAATTTTTTTTAATAAATTGTGGTGTGACATCCAATCACATAGTTTATGACCCTCACATCAATATCTTAACTAATGTAGAAAAATACTTTCAACTCTCATAGTTTGCCTTAGGCGCGTCAACTAAATAAAGTATCGTAGCTACGGGTACGGCTCTCGTGACGTAGATGTGACACATAATTCTAAAATTTGGGGTACATTTATATGACTCGACCACAATCTAATCTTGTTAATAAAATAAACATATTGTAGATCATGGATACGGTTCCCATGACAGGATTCGCAATGTGTAATCAAATAATTAGCTGCATAACAATCATGGATTATTGAAACTAGTTTTCAAAGGGATAAAAATTCACATAGGTTGCAAAAATGTTTTAAAATTTGATAAGTAGGCCAATAAATAATTCCTTACCCGAGAATGCCTAACACCTTCTCCTGGGTTAACAGAATTCCTTTCTCAGATTTTTGTATTTCGCGAACTGTAAAACAGAGTCAAATTTCTTGATTGGGGATTTAAACCAGTGATTTGGGACACCATAAAATATCCCAAGTGGCAACTCTAAATTTGATAAATGATTCCATTTTGATTATTGTCACTTTAATTGGAAAAACCCCTCCTATACCTCTTTTCGGGTGGTAAAAAGGAGGTGTGACACCGAGGGCCTCAGGGTGAATTTGGATGGTTAACGGAAGAGTTGCAAAATTAGTTTGGGCAGTTAAAGCTGCTGCTTCTGTTATTTCCGCACCTGCAGGTTGGGGACCGCATGTGCTAGGTCGTAGATGTAGTAGGGAAGCCGCATATACGGAAATCGAAGGCTTAGGGAGGAACTACAGATGTGGTGAAGTGGACGCATCTGCGGGACCGCAGGTGCGGTGTGACGTCCTGGCCGGTCGTCTTAAGAATTAATGCCCCGATCCCCTATTAACTGCTTCCCCTAAGTACAGTTCTGCTATTTTGGTTTGCTGGGACGTTCGGTGTTGGGTTTCGGAGAGTTTTGGGACACTTAGTCCCTAAATGAGAGCTTAAGTGTTAAAAAATTATCCGTAGTCGAAACAATGAGAAGATGACCTCGGAATGGAAATTTGATTGTTCTGTTATCTCCCTTAGGTGATTTCGGGGTTGGGAGCCTGTTCAGAATGTGTTTTGGAAGTCTGTAGCTCATTTAGGCTTGAAATGCCGAAGTTTGAATTTTTGGAGTTTCCGGCCCGATAGTCAGTTTTTGATCCGAGGGTCGGATTGGAATTCCAAAAGTTTCAATAGCTCCATCATTCCATTTGCAACGTGTGTGCAAAATTTTAGGTCATTCGGACGTGTTTTGCTTAGGTTTTTTATCGAAAGCGTGTTTTGATGAAATTTAAAGTTCTTAGGCTCAAATCCTTGATTAATTTGAGTTTCCGACGTTGTTTTAGGTAGTTTAAGGATTGGTACAAGTTAAAATGATGTTATGGGATATGTCCGTTGGTTTGGTTGAGGTCCCGGGAGCCTCGAATATTTTTCGGATGCTCAACGAGGCATTTTGAGTTGATTAGAAATTGCAGAAATTTTTCTTGAGCTGTTGCAGACTCTTTCTTCTTCGCGATCGCATCCCTCCCTCCGCGTTCGCATAGAGTAATTTTGGAGGGGGATGATTTTGTTCTACACGATCGCATTAACTGGTTCGCGATTGCAGAGTTTGGCCTATTTCTTTTTCGCGTTTGCAATTCTCCTTCCGCGTTCGCATAATAGAAACTTGGAGCTGGTACTTCAACCGCAATTTCCTCTTTGCGATCGCGAGGGGCTGTTCGCGATCGCATTAGTATGTGTTTTCCTCTTCTGCGATCACAGGCCTTTGGTTGCGTTCGTGTAGGCCAATTATTGGAGCCTTTATTTTTACTCTTCGCGATCACAGGCTCTTGTTCGCGATCGCGAATCATTAAAGACCTAGGCAGTTCTAAAGATTCAAAACCGAGGGTTTTAGCCATTTTTACCAAAACTCAAGCTGAAGAGCTCGGATTTGAGAGAGATTTCGGGGGTTTTTCAGAGACAACGATTGGGTAATGATTCTAAACTCCTTTTTACTTGTAACCCACTAATCTAAACATGGATTCCTCCTTTAATTTCGGATTTTGGAATGGAAAATGGGTAAAACTTCATAGACCGAAATATTGAGTTTTGAGTGGGTGTTTGACCTCCGATTTGAGAGATGTTTATATGGTTAGACTCGTGAGAGTACGAGGATTCTGAAAATGTTAATTTCATCTTATTCCAAGGCGTTGGCCTGAGGAGTATTTTGGTCATTTTGCCTAATTTTTCGTCTTATCTTTGAAATAAAAAGTGGAATTAGTTGCTTGAGATGTTATTTACGATATGTGATTGAATTGAATAGATTTGGGCCATTTGGAGTCTGATACTCGTGACAAAAGTGTGATTTCGAGTTGATTTTGGAGCCGGTTCGAGGTAAGTGGCTTGTCTAACCTTGTGTGGGGGACCTTTCCCAATAGGATTTGTTATTTGGTATTTGAGTGCCTTGTACGTGAGGTAACGAGCGTGTACTTGAGCCAATTGTTAAAAATCCGATTTTTACTTAAGATATTGAGACTGAGTTTTCCTTCATATTTGCCTTATTTTACTTGCAATTATAACGTATGTTAGATTAGAAAAGCATGTTTAGTTGATTCAACTTGCCTAATTGTTTAAGCTGCCTTGACTGTACTACGTGAAGCATGCTAGGCTAGTACTACATGTTGTTTGTCTTTCGTACTTCATTTCTGAGTATCTTCTAGTTGTGGTTGCGCATTTACATTGGGACTACGGATGTGGGATTCCGGTAGCTCCCCCCTTGTTTGTTTACTTTGGGACTACGGGTTCGATTCCCGGTAGATCCCCCTGCACTTTTACTTTGGGACTACGGGTTAGATTCCCAATAGACCCCCCTCCACTTTTTCTTTGGGACTGCGGGTTATATTCCCGATAGATCCCCCTGCACTTTTACTTTGGGACTGCGGGTTAGATTCTCGATAGATCCCTCTGCACATTGATAGTTGGACTACGGGACGGTATCCCGGGAGATCCACTGGACAGTTGAGAAAAGGACTACAGGACGGTATCCTGGGAGATCCTCATTATTATCATTGGTATTGAGTTGTACATATTCCGTGTTTATACTGTTCTTTGTGTAGTTGTTATTGCCATGTTTAATCTGTCTATCCTCACCGCTATACTCATTATTACTGTCAGTTTTCATATTGTTAATTCATATTATGTTGTTTGATCTCAGTAGGGCCTTGACCTTCCTCGTCACTACCCAACCGATGTTAGGCTTGGCACATACTGAGTACCGCTGTGGTGTACTCATACCCCTTCTGCGCATGTTTTTCATGTGCAGATCTAGGTACCTCCACTCAGGCGTACTATCATCGAGGCGGAGAGATCTAGCGGAGACTTCGAGGTGTATCTGCCGCGTCCGCAGACCAGGAGTCTCTATTCTGTTCCAGCTTTAGTAGTTAATCTATCATTTTCTTTCAGTTGTTTAGACATTCTGGAGTTAGAGCAACATATCTGTCACGACCCAAAATCTACTAAGGGTCGTGGTGGTGCCGGACACCGCCGTCAGGCTAGCCAACTCAAATACTTAATTAAATCTCATTTTAACACTTTTAAAATCCAGGATTTTCCTTCATTGTTAAGAAATTTTAAAGGATATAGTTTCAAATCAAATTTAAATGTTGAACAGTTAATACAATACTTCAAATCATCCCAGAAACCCGGTGTCACAAGTGCATGAGCAACTATCGATATGGAAAATAAAATACAACATATGTCCGAAATACAGTGGACACGGAATAAATAATAAGAAATTACTGGAAGGAACTACACTAGCTGCGGGTCGTCTCG
>MU729235.1:63268-104748 GCA_026770625.1 Nicotiana glauca
ACCCATTAACTTCACCTTTAATAATTTCCATCGGAATGATATACCGAATGTTCCCAATCACCTCTTTAGACACATATACATGGAACATCGAAATCATGGAGGGAAACAATACGACACGGAGACATCATACTCATAACTGGACCCATCTCTTTTAAGGCTTCTTAAATTCTAAAATGTACTACATCTACTTTACCCTTAGGAACAATTCGCATAGCATCTTCCTAGAAGAAACCTTGAGGACAACTTGCGCACTTTCTTTAACTCTAGATCCTTATGCTGGACACCCGAGTTTAAATATTTTGCAACTTATAATCATTATTCTGAGAGGGATAGAATGAATACAACCATGGAGTTCCTACCCAATTCGGTTGACCGCAGGATGACGCTACCCCTTAACATGCTTGAGACCATATTGTATAACACTTACTACGGATTATGATGACACTATTAATCGTTGCGATAAAATCATTGGTCGGAACAATAAGGCATGAAGTTTAGATATAATATCGGCAATAGAAATTATTTACGGAGTAATATCCAGGTACGTACCACCGATCGACTCCTGGAGTGTGGGGAAGATCGAATTATCAAGAGTGGGAATACTCTGACACCTTGAATGAGATAGGGGTTTCAAGGTATAATGTCGAATTACACTCCTAATATTGGTTCATACAAGGAACCTGTGCCATAAGCCCATGATAATGAAATAGAAGTTAAGCACTTGTGAGGTTAGTATACTCTGAACCGCTCAACCCTTCTTGATATTTTATCCTATACGAGAAATGATGAAGATACGACAACTTGCCTTTCAAATTAATATGCTACGCGCCAAATCTGAAAAACCAAATATGAACCTTTCACGATTGAGTCCACATTGCCAGGACTCATTGAAAATATGGAGGGGGTTTCAGGTACTGGCTGGAGAGGGAATAAACTCTTTTCTTATGAGATGAAGATTGACACGGTCCTGTTATCATAATTCTACGGCTGCGATACCTGGCCACTTTACGGCAACTTCAATACTAGGAATAAAATGAGTTACTTATTGCGGAACAATTTAAGTGAGAACGAAAGTCATACTACAATAGGAAAAGAAAGGGCCTTCTTATGGCGGGTTTGTGAAGATCTCAAATTTCTCAGAAGCTTATATAGATAACTGCCCCGCTTAAACTGATATGCACATCTATAATAGGAGCCGAGATAGGATCTCATGTCACTAGATAGTGAAAGACTTTATGATAATATTAACGAAGGAGCATAGTGGTTATTTGAACCATAGAAGTCATCTACACTAGGGAGAAAAGAGTGACTTAAGAAGGATCACAATACCGGGCTGCTTTACACAGAATTTAGTACCACATAGGCAAATTTTATGACGGGTTATGCATAAGCACAAGTGAATACATGTTATCTTTTTTAGTAAAATTATTTGTAAGAAATTCAAAATATATGGTTCCTTAGTGAGAGTCTAGGAAAGCAAGTAGAATTAGTTACCCTCGGATTCTGACTCCATTTAGGAAATCATTGTAAGACTCAATTCCATAAGAGGTTGTAAGTAATATAATTGTATTGAAGAGGCTTCACGAGTAATACATCTCGCTCAAAGGGTAGATACACAGAATGGACTATAAGGTCGTCCTGACTCTATCCCAAATTCCATAATAATACTAGGATTGACGTATGACATACCGAAATCGGAATCAATAAGAGCATATACACCACGAGATTGAAAAGTCAATATACCTGTAGACACACCCGGAAAAGACTCCGACCTCTGATGCTTCCTCATAGCATAGAACCTATTTGGTCCCCCCCCCCTCCCGAACTCTGAATATCACCCCCGACTGCTCCCTGTCCCGAAGGCGCTATAGATGAAGTAGTTGTAGAACTAGCTGGTTGCGTTGCACCCCTGCCTGTGATCTAGCTGGATAAATGACAGCCTATTTGAAGGTGACCTAACATACCACACTTGTTGCACGCATTGGTACCATAGCGATATACTCTCGGATGACATTTCCCATATTTCACACAATGGGGGCGAGGTCCATTAAACTGACTCGCCCCACCGACCTGATAATCGCCATCCTTGCATACACTATAGACTTCGCCCTCGTCCTTCCTCCTAGCTTCTAATTCGGGAATACCCATTCCAGTGTTGGTTTGCTATGCGGGCCCTTGGAATTTCCCTGATCTACCACCCCAAACACGTTGTTGGGCATGCTCACGACATGTTAAATGTTCCTTCCCACATATCGGGCAGACCGCGATGGGTGTACCCAACCTAGGGCATTTATCCTTCTTGTGCCCCCTCTTTCCACAACTGTAACATATCTCGAGAGTCATCCAACACTCCCCAAGTGACACTTCTTGCAAACTGAGCATTCCGGCTTATTAGTACCAACAGCTCTCTTTCGTTTCTTAGATGTTCTCACCGCACTCTCAGGTGGTGCGGAGATATTAGTAGGGACAAGGACACTTCCCTTAGCAACAAGTTCCTCCAATCCTTCCACAACTTGACGCATCCTCCCTACGAACTCATGCGCAATCTCCCCTAAATTCATATCTAATGGCAGGGTTACTCCTTATTTGTTGCTTCGCACTCGTGGATTACTCATCTGAGAAATGGAACATAACAAGGAAATTAGATCTCTATCTTGAGCCCTATAGCACGATCCAGAATTTCAAAGAAGGATGAAATTCCTAAATGTCCAAAGAGCCTCCAACTTAAAGATTTTGTCGACAACACACAGATAAGAAAGACTCTACTAGACACAGCTCCGAGACATCCTAGGATACTTTAAAACCTTAGGCTCTGATACCAAGTTTGTCACGCCCCAAAATTCGAGGAGCGCGATCGGCGCTCAACTAAGTAAACCCGACTAAGCAAGCCTACTATGTTTCATTCTACCTAAACTAGTTCATAAATAAAGAGGGGATATTATCCCATTTAATAAAACGCAAGGAAATCTGTCGTTAGCAACCCTCATTTCATTCTTTCTAATTGCTTCATTTAGTTTTCAAAATATTACAAGTTTACGAATTTAATAAAAAATATGCTTATCAAGTACCAACATTTCTAGCCCGGACTCTCAACATCAACCACCACCCACAATAGTCTACGGAGCCTCTAAATACAAGATAAGAGAAATAGAGAAATGCCGGCAATAAGGCTCCGGCTATACCTCAAAACGTATTCAGAAAATGAATAGAAGATACATAACATGACCCCGGTATGGAGTGGGTCTCACCAACACAGCTGACGAAAAGTAGAGGAGGTGCTACTGCCGGTGGACTGGAATACCTGCTATAGAACCACCTACAATCATAACACAAATGTAGCGTCCCCGGCAAAAGGGACGTTTGTGCCGTTGAATAGCACTAGTATGTAAGGCTAAAAGTCCTATTTCAGAATAGAATATCCATAAAAGCAAAGAATCCACAAAGAGTAAGTCAAGATCAACAATATTCTAACACCCAATTTTGAAACATGTTAGTCCTCTAGTTTATGAAAATAATATATATAATTTTTGTTTGGTTGGGAGATCTCTAGCACCGATATAAGTTTTACCACCGTCTTTGTTAGCACGGAATCCGATCACGAACTGATCGGCTAGGTCGTCCCTTTAGCGACATCTACCAAATCACAAATTTCCAATTTTTGAATTCCCAGGTCTCAAATTTCCAGATTGTTGATTTCCAGCACAATACCACCATATGTGTGGCATGGCGTCCGATCACGGCCCGATCGGCTAAGCTGCCTTCCCACATATGCCGTGTGGGTTGGCGTTACCAAATTACAATGTTACCGAGATCATCCCAGTTAAGGGGAATAAGTACGATCCACACCTACACCGGCACGTGTAGTTTCAAGAATGAGTCTTATGACCCACCCTTCCTCGGTGTTGCTAAAGATACTCCCAAAAAAAATAAACATATTTGATTCAATTTAGTATTGCACACAATTGTAGTATAAATACAAGTATACAAATATATCATAAACGCAACCATGCTTACCTCAATATCCTTCACAATTTATAGATTCCAATTAGTATTTCCAGTCACCAACAACAACAGTATTTCCTTGGCTCATTTGGCCATTCACAAGATTCTTTATTCCTGGCACGGTGGCCGTATTCGGTTTTTTTCACATTCTCATCGCTTTATTTTCAAAGATCACCAACCAATATCAATGTACCAAATATTTCGAAAATTATGTATTTTCGAATTCAACCGAGATAGAATCATCAAGCGTAAGGGACTCTTCCTAAAGAGGAATATACCAACCAACAATTGTATTACACATTGATCGTATCTATAAGGCAAAACATTATATAAAACAGCCAATTATGGGCATAGTTCGGGTACAAGACCTTTAGGCCATTCTACTTTTGGAAGTTAGCTCATAAGATTTTAGACTTATTTCATAATTGTTTCACACTTCCTTATTCGATTCATTTCTATATGTCATTACATCTCATCAACAAGTAGACCAAGTAGACGTAATCAACCAAGTCATTTAGTACACACAATAGCAACTAGGAGCATTAAATAGAGCAATTCTTCTCACCCAATTAGCATGATAAACTTCATTTAAGATGCGACTCTGGACTATACAATTTTGGTAGGTAAACCACACTTAAACTTACAAACAATATGGAATTCACTTCCAAGAGATAAAATTTAGCCTACATACCTCGATTGAGCTTTCCTTAAGTCCTACTATACTCTGAGACTCTTTAGCAATGTCAATCTCTTAGGAACATGAAAAATCGAACCATAAATTAGAGAGGTGATCATATTTCTAGTTCATTTGAGCATATTTTCAAACACTAAGTGGGTATCATGCTTTTAAAACTATTTTGTGAAAGATCCTACCATCCCTCGTCCCATCCTTAGCTCAAGACCTAAAAAATACTCTTAAGAACTCATACATGAAAGATATCCACTCCTATCCTCATCAATTACACTTCTAATAGTCTATCCTAATTATATCTAGAAATTAAGAGCTTGGATTATAGACCATTACCTTTTTGGAAGATGAACAAGGTGCCTTTCTTGACGAATCTTCAAGGTTTAAGCAAGATCTTTAGGAGAAATAGTGATGAAGAACCCCTTCTCCCTCTAGGACCCCTTCTCTCTCTCTAAATGCATCAGAAAATAAACCCAAAATGAAGGGTAGGGTGTAATATATCGACATGGGGTCGGGTTATAAAAATAGGAAAATTTACCCTACGATGCCAGGTCTACTATAGCAGTATGGACCGCAGAACGCGAATGCTGGCCTCATAATGCACCGAAAATGGAAGTCTAAAATTGGGCTACACTGGTCCAATCTGCAAACTGATTTGCGACCGCAGATCAAAAATGCGGACCGCATAATGGACAATGAGATCGCAAATCTGACACAGGATCGCATTTTTTCCAGCCTTTGGTAATTTGGTCATAACTTTTTGTAGAAATGTCCAAATGACGAACAGTTTGAAGAGTTGGAAACTAGACTCAAATACCTTTCATATGATAGGTTTTTCATCACATAAAACCTCATAAATATTTAGATATCCTCGTTCAAATTGGAGCCTTGTGCGAATCCATTTGAAATTTTAGCCTATTACGAAATTTTTCCCATTTGGCATACACTTAGGCTTTCATTTGGACCTCACATCACTTACCATAAGACTTATACACATATTTACCAAGTCTAATTGATGTACACCATGTTAATAACACCTAAATATCATAATTAGCTCATATAGCATCATGAAGCATAGTTTTCTAAGCTAAATTTTCCGTGGCCTTACATCGGCCTATTCCTTCTTCGCGTTTGCAATTATCTTTCCGCGTTCGCTTAGTAGAAACTTGGAGGTGGTACTTCAACCACAATTTCCTCTTCGCGATCGAGAGGGGCTGTTCGCAATCGCATTGGTATGTGTTTTCCTCTTCTACGATCGCAGGCCTTTGGTTGCGTTCGCGTAGGCCAATTATTGGAGCCTTTATTTTTACTCTTTGCGATCGTAGGCTCTTGCTCGCAAACGCGGTGCATTAAACATCTGGGCAGTTATAAAGATTCAAAACCGATGGTTTTAGCCATTTTTACGAAAACTCAAGCTTGAGAGCTCGGATTTGAGAGAGATTTTGAGGGTTTTTCAGAGACAACGATTGGGTAACGATTCTAAACTCCTTTTTACTTGTAACCCACTAATCTAAAAATGGATTCCTCCTTTAATTTTGGATTTTTGAATGGAAAATGGGTAAAACTTCATAGACAAAAATATTGAGTTTTGAGTGGGTGTTTGACCTCCGATTTGAGAAATTTTTATATGGTTAGACTCGTGAGAGTACGAGGGTTCTGAAAATATTAATTTCATCCGATTCCAAGGCATTTGCTTGAGGGGTATTTTGTTTAATTTGCCTAATTTCGCGTCTTAACTTTGAATTAAATAGTAGAATCAGTTGCTTGAGATGTTATTTATGATATGTGATTGAATTGAATAGATTTGGGCCATTTTGAAGTCGGATACTCGTGGCAAAAGTGTGATTTTGAGTTGATTTTGGAGCCGGTTCGAGGTAAGTGGCTTGTATAACCTTGTATGGGGAACCTTTCCCCTTAAGATTTGTTATTTGGTATTTGAGTGCCTTGGACGCGAGGTGACGGGCGCGTACTTGAGCCAATTGTTAAAAATTTTGTTTTTACTTAAGATATTGAGACTGAGTTTTCCTTCATATTTGCCTTATTTTAGTTGCAATTATAATGTGTGTTAGATTAGAAAAGCATGTTTAGTTGATTCAACTTGCCTAATTGTTTAAGTTACCTTGATTGCTCTACTGAAGCATGCTAGGCTAGTACTACCTGTTGTTTGTCTTTTGTACTTCATTTCTATGTATCTTCTAGCTGTTGTTGCGCATTTACATTAGGACTACGGATGTGGGATTTCGGTATCTCCCCCTCCCCCCCCCCCCCCCCCCCCCCCCCCCCCCCCCCCCCCCCCTTCTCTCAATTACTGTGGATCAAACAGCAGTAGATGGACTTTGGTATTGAAGTTGGTTGCATTCCTATTTTCTGTGATAACACTAGTTCCATTAGTATGACTAAGAACCTAGTTCATCATAAGATAACTAAGCACATAGATGTTAGGCACCATATTTTGAGGGACAACTATGAGAAACGACTGATTACTACAGAATTTTGTGCTATTGATAAACAGATTGCTGACATATTTACAAAAACAATGGGTAGAGAAAGATTTGAAAGGAATAGGTTAGAAATAGGGATGATTAAGATCACCTAACGAAACCAGTTCAGAATGCACAATTAAAAAAACGAGAATTTTGTTTTGGTTAGGAAATCTGGAATGTATGTCACTATCTAGATTAATCTTTTCTCAGTCTCATNATTCCCAATAGATCCCCTGCACTTTTACTTTGGGAGTGCAGGTTAGATTCCCGATAGATCCCCATGCACTTTTACTTTGGAACTGCGGGTTAGATTCCCGCTAGATCCCCCTGCACATTGATAGTTGGACTACGTGATGCTATCCCGGGAGATCCTTAGGATTTACACATATGATGGACTACGGAACAGTATCCCGGGAGATCCACTGGACAGTTGAGAAAAGGACTATAGGATGGTATCTTGGGAGATCCTCAATGTTATCATTGGTATTGAGTTGTACATATTTCGTGTTTATTCTGTTCTTTGTGTAGTTGTTATTGCCTTGTTTAATATGTCTATCCTCACCGTTGTACTCATTATTACTGTCAGTTTTCATATTGTTAATTCATATTATGTTGTTTGACCTTAGTAGGGCCCTGACCTTCCTCGTCACTACCCAACCGCGGTTAGGCTTGGCACTTACTGAGTACCGTTGTGGTGTACTCATGCCCCTTCTGCGCATGTTTTTCATGTGCAGATCCAGGTATCTCCACTCAGGCATATTGTCCTCGAGGCGGAGAGATCTAGCAGAGACTTCGAGGTATATATGTCGCGTTCCCAGACCAGGAGTCTCTATTCTGTTCCAGCTTTATTAGTTAATCTATCCTTTTATTTCAGTTGTTTAGACATTCTTGAGTTAGAGCAACATATCACATTTCTATTAGCCTGTGGTTCCCGTGAGTTTTCGGGTTTTGGGATGAGATTTTAGACTTTCGCATTTTATTTTTGAGTTGTATATGCCAAGTGGCACTTATATACCGTTTTCTTCTAGTTTTGCTTAATTTAATTAAATGTTTCCTTTCGCATTGTTAGGATTACCTAGTTGTAGGAACTAGGTGCCATCACGACATGTTCATGGAGGGTGAACTGGGGTTGTGACATGCGGTTCCTGAGGTGCAGATGTTATCTTGGGCGTTTAAGTGGAAACCGCAGGTTCGGTTGGTTGGACCGCAGAAGAGATTGCGCAGGTGCGATAGAAGTACCGCAGATGGGGAAATTACTGGGAAAAATGTATAAAAAGGTCCATTCGCAATTTTTTGCCCATTCTTCACCATTGTTGGTCGGCTTTTGAGCTTTTGGCAGTGATTTTCAAGAGGAAATCGAGGGGTATCAGTGAGGTAAGTTACTCGGGCTTTATTATTTGTGTTTGTGATGATTTTGCTACTGTTTAATCATGAAATTAGTGGGAATTTGGGGTGAAGTTGAAGGAGCTAGGGCTTGAGTTTTGGTGAATTTTGATTGATGATTTGAGGGGCCAAATGGAGTCGGATTTTGATAAATCTTGTATGTATGGACTCGTGACTGAAAGGAGTTTCTAGTTTTGTGATTTATTGTCAGATTTTGATACGTGGGGCCGAGGGCCGAGTTTGGGTGAACTTCGGGATTTTGGTATGAATTAATATTTTTTCATTTGGAATTGATCCCTTGGCCTATATTAATCCCATTGTATTGCTTTTGGTTAGATTCGGGAGGTTTGGAGGCCGATCCTAGAGGCAAAGGCGTAGCAAAGTAGGATTTGGATTGGTTGACGTAAGTAACGCTTTCAAACTTGGTTCAAAGGGTTCAAAACCCCAAACTATGTGCTATATGATTGTATTGAGCTAATGCACATGCCAAGTGACGGGTATGTGGATGTGCACCATGAGAATTGTGGCCTAGTACATTCCATGACCCGAGTGGTCGTTTCTTGCTGTAATCTCACTAGTTTCATTGATTTTCTATACACAGTCTTGTTCATGCATATCATATCATGTCTCAGTCTAGATTGTTGTTATTTGGAACATCACATAATTGTTTAGAGCTAGTTTTCATGGCATTGTGAGCCCGTGTGTGTGAGACTGGAGAGTGATGATGGAGTGAGGCCAAGATCCCGATTATGAGTGATAGTTATGGGATCGGACTAGATGGTGCAACAGATATGTTGATGATTATGATGACGCTTGGGTTATAGGTATCTCCGGAGTCTATAACACACCCTCGGTGAGCGCAGTTGATATTTTGAGGGATGGATCTTATTCGAAGTAATTATACTTGGAGATGGATCTTCTCCATAGGGCTGGAATGGACTTCCTCAGTACTGAGCGACTATTGTCAGCGATGTGTATATATGTTCTAGGATGGATCTTCCCTAGGCCGCATGGCCATATACAGTACCGAGTTGTTGAGAACTTGAGAGTGGAGGTACACGATACATTTTCATGCATTTTTGGTTTTGACTTTTTATCTTTTATGGAAATTTCAGTTGAAAAAGGTTGTTATCTAAATTTTTATGAAATGTTGAACTATTTTTGGAATGTGTCAAATGGCCATCACGACCGGGTTGGTTTTGGGATCGTGACAAGTTGGTATCAAATCCTATGTTACATAGGTCTCACGAGTCATGAGCAAGTTTAGTAAAGTCTTGCGGATCGATACGGAGAAGTCTGTACTTATATTCGAGAGGCTGTAGAACCTTTAGGAAAACTTCACATTCTTGAATCCTTGTCATGCGAATCTGTTGATTCTAGTACTAAACTTCTGTTATTCTATTCCCTCACAGATTGTGAGGACACATGCTACCGGTCAGGATGGATGGCCTCCAGTACCACCGGTTGGGGTTACGAGAGGCCGAGGTCGCGATTCATGCTGTGGTAAGGGCAGGGGTGTAGCCTGAACAGTAGCTAGAGAAGCACATGTAGATCCACCGGCCGTCCCAGCTCATGATCTGGTCCCAGTTGTGGACGCTCCAGTAGGACCAGCTCGGGCATGGACTGTGCCTACTGTTATCACAGGTCTTCAGGAGATCTTATCTCAGATCTTGATTGTGTGCACCAGACTTACTTAGGCAGTTGTTTTTTCTACTACAACAGCTACTTCTCAGGCTGGGGGAGGCACTCAGACTCCCCCCGCCCGTACACCCAAGCAGGCTGTTTAGGGAGAGCAGACACCGGAGGCACCACTGGTCCAGCCATTTGCACCTGCTCAGGATTATATGGTACCAGTCATGCCTGATGATGAGCAACGTCGATTGAAGTGGTTTGGTAGACTTTAGCCTCCGACTTTCAGTGGTACAGAGGGCGAGGATGCCTAGGGTTTCTTGGACAAGTGTCAGAGGATTCTTCATACAGCGGGCATTCTGGAGACTAGTGGGGTCTCGTTCACTACTTTTTAGTTATTTGGAGTTGTATTTACTTGGTGGGAGGCTTATGAGAGACGTAGGCCTGTTGGAGCAGCGCCTCTTACCTGGCAGTAGTTCTCCATTCTCTTTCTAGAGAAGTATGTACCGCAGTCCCGCAAAGAGGAGCTGCGCAGACAGTTCGAGTAGTTGTGTCAGGATGATATGATAATGGCACAGTATGAGATGAGGTTCACTGAGTTAGCCCGTCATACCATTTGGTTGGTTCTTACAGACAGGGAGAGGATTAGGAGGTTTGTGGATGGCCTCGCTTTTAGCTACGTATTCTTATGACCAGAGAGAGAGTGTGACCAGAGAGAGAGTGTCTGGTCCTTCTTTTAAGGAGGTGGTTGACATTGCTAGAGAGTTAGAGTTAGTTCACCGCCAGGAGCGAGTTGAGAGGGAGGCCAAAAGGCCTCGGGGATCTGGTAGTTTTGGTGGGTTCCTTCTGGAGATTAGTTCCAGCATGACAGAGGTCGCCCATTCATACATGCTCAGCCAGCTCGTCCAAGTCATCGTGGTGGATCATCTGGACATGGTTCTCACAGCTCACATCAGGGCCACTCATCTTTCAGTGCCCTTCTATCTCAAAGTTCAACTCATGCACCATCAGTTCAGGGTTTTTCTATGACTAGTTCTTCTAGTGGGTATCATGTTGCTCGAGGCTTCCTTTAGTCCCCACTGCCATTTACCAGGAGAGGTTGCTTTGAGTGTTGAGATTTGGGTCATATTAAGAGATTTTGTCCCCATCTTACGGGAGGTTCATCTCAGCAGAGGAGTTAGCCTTCGACTTCAGCACCAGTTACTTCCTCACTCGCCCAGCTAGCTCGGGGTGGAGGTCAGTCATCTAGAAGTCTCCCTAGAAAAGGGAGGTCGATCAGGTGGTGGTCATGCCCGTTTCTATGCACTCCCATCCAGACCAGATGTTATTGCTTCAGACACTGTGATCACAGGTATTGTCTCAGTCTGCCACAGAGATGCCTATATATTATTTGACCCTGGTTCCACTTTTTCATATGTGTCATCATATTTTGATCATTATTTAGATACGCCCCATGAGTCTCTTGTTTCATCTATTTGTTTATATACTCCGATGGGCGGTACTATTATTGTGGACCGCATATATCGGTCGGATGTGATGACTATAAGGGGTTTGGATACCCGGGTAGACCTCTTGTTTCTTTGTATGGTTGATTTTGATTTGATATTGAGCATGGATTGGTTGTCTCTGTTATGCTAAGACAGTGACGTTGGCTATGCCAGGGGTGCCATGGATTAAGTGGCGAGGTTCGATGAATTATGTTCCCAGTAGGATGATTTCATACTTGAAGGCCCATCGGATGGTTAGGAATTGTTGTATATCTTATTTGGCCTTTGGGAGGGATGTTAGTCCAGAGACTGCTAGTATCGATTCAGTTCTGGTAGTGAGAGACTTCCCAAATGTGTTTCCTGCAGACCTGCCAGGTATTCCACCGGACATGGATATTGACTTTGGTATTGATTTGGTGCCGGGCACTCAGCCCATTTCTATTCCATCGTATTGTATGGCACCGGCGGAGTTGAAGGAGCAGCTTCAGGAATTCCTTGATAAGGGGTTTATTCGGCCTTATGTGTCGCCTTAGGGTGCGACTGTTCTATTTGTGAAGAAGAAAGATGGCACGATGAGGATGTGCATTGATTACCAGTAGTTGAATAAAGTCACAATCAAGAACAAGTATCCTTTGCCTCGTATTGATGATTTATTTGACCAGCTTCAGGGAGAGAGAGTGTTCTCCAAGATTGATCTCCGGTCAGGGTATCACCAGTTGAAGATTGGGCACTCGGACATTCTTAAAATAGCATTCAGGATCCGATATGGTCATTATGAGTTCCTTGTGATGTCTTTTGGGCTGACTAATGCCCCGGCAATTTTCATGCATTTGATGAAAAGCATGTTTCGGCCTTATCTCGACTCGTTTGTTATTAATTGATGATATTCTGGTATACTCGCATAGTCAGGAGGATCACACTGAGCATTTAAGAGTTGTCCAAGTGTGAATTTTAGCTCAGTTCAGTGGCCTCTTAGGGCACGTGGTATATTCAAGTTGATTTGAAGAAGATAGAGGTGGTTCAGAGTTGTCCCAGACCATCCTCAGCCACAGACCATCCTCAGCCATAGAGATTTGTAGATTTCTAGGTTTGGTAGGTTATTCCCGTCGGTTCGTTCAGGTATTTTCAGCTATTACATCACCCTTGACCAAATTGACTCAAAAAGGGTGGTCCTTTCATTAGGTCGAATGAGTGTGAGGCAAGCTTGCAGAAGCTCAAGACTGACTTGATCACAGCTCCAGTGTTAGTTTTGCCATCAGCTTCAGGTTCATATACAATGTATTGCGATTCTTCTCGGGTTGGTATCGGATGTGTGTTGATGCAGGAGGGTAGAGTGATTGCTTATGCTTCTCGTCAGTTAAAGCCCCACGAGAAGAACTGATTCATGATTTGGATTTGGCTGCCATTGTTCACGCGTTGAAGATTTGGAGGCATTATATCTGGTGTGTCTTGTAAGCATGTGATTTTTTTCCTATTAGAAATACTCCTACAAAATTAAAGAAAATAAAAAAAATTCAAATTCTTTGCAATTTTATAGGATTTTTGTAGGATTTTATCAATTGTTTATATTTTTGTTAAAATCATGAAAATGCCCCAATAATGTCAAACAACATCATGCATTGCATATTAGATTTTGTGTTCATATTTTAGGATTAATTAGTTAATTAATTATTTCACTAAAATGAAAAATCACAAATTTTGCTCATTTTTTATATTTTTAGCTTTTAATTTTAGATTAGTAATTTCCTCTTCATTAATTTAGGATTAACTAATTTTTGTAAATATTATAATTAGATAATTAATTTAATTTTACAAATTAGATTTATTTAGGAGTTAATTTAGGATTTTAATTAATTAAAGAAAAACAAAAAAAAAACAAAGAGAAAAGAAATTGGAAAAGATTTGGTCTTGATATATTGGGCCAAATTTTAATTAGCCCAAATTCAATTCCCTTTACCCATTCAAACCCAAGCCTAAAATCCAGTATACCCGGTCCATTTCCCTTAATAACTAAAATGACCCCGTATCAACCCCTTCTTAATCCCAGCTATTGATCATCATGAATCCAACGGTTGTGAACTGATTAATTATTTTACATAAATATGTCCAAACAGAAATCCACACTAACCCCAAAAAACCTCTCTCAGTCTCTTATCTCTCTCAAGAAATTAAACCCTAGCCGTCGTCTCACTCCTCACCGGCTCCGCCTCTTTTTGCCGCCCGGAAATCGCCTTACAACGGCGGAATACCCCCAAATTGCTCCAAATTCACACATTGTGATCCTGATCCCCTCCCAAACACTATCCTAGTATCAATTTACCCAAAATCACCACCCAAATTCGTCAATTTCGGATCTGAAATCTAAACCTAAAAACCCCAAGTTGCCCAAACAACCCCAAACTCACACCATAGGACCCTCAACCTTCCCTCACCACTATCCTACCCTTGATTTCACAAAAATCCCCTCCAAATTCTTCGAATCTTAAATCTATTAAGAACCATAAAAACCAATTCTATTTGTCCTTCCTTTATCGAGTTTCTTTGGTTTGCTTACAGACTCGATTTAGTTGAAAGACCATGCTAATCATTCGTTCTCAACAAAAATGGTTGTATTTACCGTAAAAATGGTGACAACAATTAAATTTGTATATATGATTCTAAAAATACGTGATATATTCTCGAGCTAGTTTGTTAGGGCAGTTAATGCTAAGACGTGAAGTGTAATAACGAAAAAATAAGCTAAGCGAGGAACCACTAGGGGGCTATTTCCCGGGTGCAAAGTCAGCCTGCAGATACCTCGGGGCCAAGATTCGAGCCTATCTAGATCTATCGAGGGCGGTCGGAAAGGGGATAACAGGTAAAAATACAATTAAGTAGGGCTCCTTTGGCCAATAATAAGCTATAGGATAGAGAAATAAGTTAAGATGCGGCGAGTATGGAGACGGCCTCGAGGGATATTAAATGACAAACAAGGAGAATGGCTAACAATCAAAATGAATTTGAACCAGAGGGAATAAGTGAATTAGAGAAAAGAGAGAGAGAGAATATTATTATTTCTTGAATAATACAATTGAAGGCCCCTCTACAAGGTGTTGGTGACCCTTCTTTTATAGAAAGGGGACGTCCAAACTTAGTACGAAACACATAGTACAACAAAATAGAATGAGATGTGACAGCCCGTTATCTTAATGTCGTATGAGGGCTAGAGTCGAGCCGCTTGGATAGGATTCATCGACCCCGGGTACATCCCTCGGGGGATACCTTCATTCATTGGGACCTCAGCCGATGTCTGATCTTGGTAGGGCATTGATAGATCTTGAGAGAAGCGGCCGATCTGAGATCTCGTGCCTTCGGGGTTGCTCTCGAAGCATTATGCCGGGAGAAAATCGGTCCCCTGATTTCATCGTGCAAAGATAGTCTCTGTGTTTCTTAGAGGAAAGCAATAAGAAATGTTTTTGACACCCCAGTTTGTGGGCTCTTGAAATGACATTATGCTGATGGCGCAACTCTTTTCACAAAAGTCGAGGCATTTGTCCTTCCGGCTTCTTCAGGACCATTAGAGATATCATGACTCCTCGTTCTTCGGGGTCATATTGTTGCTATCATTTTAGCTTCTATGAATGCATTAATTGTGCTTGTTGCATTTTTCGAGGTCGGTAATAGCGTCGTCGGTTACTTTTATCTTCCTCTATATATGGGGCTTCTTTGCAATCAGTTTATTTTATTCAAAATTTATTCTATATATGTCCTTCTTTCCTTTCCTGCCATTTTCTAACCTCCATTGTCCCGCTATGTTTAAGGCTCATGGCCTTAAGATCTTACATCATGCGTGCTGTGGACCAACCCTTAATCCTTTTTGGCGGGGTGAGTTTGTGATATTGTTGTTATTATTGTTGCTATCTCTGTTGGCTTGGGGCGACGAAGTAGGGGGTCAATTTCCTACGATCTGGGGAAAGATTCGGATTATCCACCGCTGCTCACCCTCCTTTCTCGGCTTGGCATGTTACACCCCCTTTGGGTTCCTGGGGTGTGGCGACAGTCCCTGCTTGGTAGCTTCGAGATAAGCATGCTGGGGGAGTTCGTACTAGCCAAATGTTTTTGCCCAGCCACTTCTCGTCTTCTTCCAGCATCCCCTTCATTATTTTGCTCTTCTCCGCTGCCTTCCTCTTCTATCAGCTTCCTTTTGAAGATGTCATTACGGTAGGATTGGTATGAGATCCCTGTGGGGACCGGACTTGGAAGATATTGTCTTTGAGTACGCCTAAAAGGATGATAACGAAAGCGCAACATATATATAGGCTACTCCCTTAGGCTTGCATATTACCTGTATCTCTTAGCCCCCCTCCCTTTTTTTCTTTTTGTAAAGGTTTCGTGTGGGCTTTTGTAATCGTATATGATGTAATCGTATGTAAGGATTTCAATGAATATAAATATACTTCATCTTGGATTCTGTTTTCAATCCTTGCCTCGCTTTTGTATGTTTTTATGCCTCTTGATACCTGTGAACGTCCTCCTTCATTCTTAACCACTGGCGTCTGATTCGGATGCAAGTGTTTCTTTCTGATCCCCCGTTGATTGGTGTGGCTATTTTTCCAGCCTATAGTCATGCTTTTGATCGAGTTTAAACTGACCCGATTGACTCAGGCCGTCGAGTTTCTCGAATTACATGGAGATAATTCATGGAATCTCGGGTCCCTCGGGAAAGGTATCGAGAAAAGATTATTTTTTAGGCACATGAGGGTCCCTTTCGGACCATAGATAGCCTTCTGGAGCATATGCGGTTGACTTCAATTGAGGAGTTGCCCATGCTAGGGCGCCACTTCGATTCTCCTTGGATCTTTTGAGCGATGCAAAATGGCCTTACGCCGGGCCCTTCTTGTTCTGACTTTGAATAAGATCAGTAACTTCGGACCGTCGACCTGGGCTTTGTGGTGGCCTTTAGGAGGAGGCTTTCCTGTTTCAGGGACGCCGGCGACTTCTTAGATGTGGTCTCTTGGTGGAGGTCTGCCTGCGTTTGGACTATCCAAATTGGCATCTGGGGTATATTATGTGTGAGTGTATGTTAAGAACAACTGCCTTTCCTTTCTAACTTCCTTCGGTGGGGCCTTTGTGCGTCGATCTCATGTTGGCGAAGGCATTGTTGGCCTTTTGGGATTTTGCCGCGATAGGGCCTCGGGGCTGACTATTGCACTGGGGCTAGAGATGGTGCTGATGGCTGATGCCCTTGGGTTGTTTCTTGATCTTTCCACCGCTTTAAAAGCAATGTGAGGCTGCCTTCGCCTGTTCTCAGGGGTCGTCGGAGTCTGCCTCCAATGGTTGTTTGTTTGGGGAAGGCGTATGCCGGACTTAGAGAAAATTATCCCTTCCGGTATTGGCCGTTGGTGTTGCTCCTTCGAAACCCTTTTGTCATTTGTTTGGAGAGATAATGAGATGCCCTTCAGGGGGGCACCTCGTGTTCTATTTCCTCCACTGAAGCTTTCTCTATTAGGCTCGTGATGGCCTTAGGTCCGGGCTGGTATTTTAAGTGCCCAAGCCTCAGAAAATTATGGGCTCAACCTGTAAAATTTTGCCTGGTGGAGCAGGTGACTTCCTGTGGTACGTGTTTTTCCCCCCTTCCGCCATTAGGGCTAGATTTCTCTTTCCTTTTGTTATATTAGTTGTAGGAAAAAAATTAGAGATTTCGAAGTACCTTAAGGGTGATGTCGACCGCGCCAGAGTTACTTGCGCGGAGCTAGGGGCTCAAGTGCTGGTTTAAGCTTCGGAGGGGACGAATGCCTCGGCCAAGGTCACTGCCTTCGGGGTCAAATCCTTCTGAACCGCAGCAACGCCAAAGTTCAACCGGGTGTAATTTGGAAAATTCCAGATTTAATCCTCCGTAGCTTGGTGCTGAAATAGTTGACGCTCAGGCCGAAGTGGTGCTTAGGTTGGACCAAGGCTAGTTAGGAGACGATGATTCGTTTGTAGGGTCCTATTGATGCTCAAGATGAGTTAAAGTGATCCTTCGATCGAGAGAGGGGAATCGAGAAATAGTTTTATTGCGGTCCCCGAAGAGAAGTACTCGAGCGGGCTGGTGCAAGGGTTCCTTTTTTCGGGAAGAATTGGCTCGAGCCAGGAGAATAATCGTGGTGCTTGGTTACTTCTTGGTGAGGCCGCGGAGGGAGAATTTTGACAAGTTGTGCTCCTTCAGTATAGAATGTATATTCTGTCATTTTGTTGCTTTGTCCCCGATCCATGTAGGGTGTGCCTGTAGGTGGAGAGTGCGCCTTTTTGCACATGTAATATGAGAAGAAATTTGAAGCTTTATTCTTCTTATACCTTTTTTCTATCGTTGCGTTCAATTGTGTAGACCGGTTTTGGGAGTTCAGCGAGGCCCTCACAGATCCGGGATCGTTTGGATGGACCTGGGGCACTTAAGTGTGATTTTTAGTATGAGTGGGCGCGGGAGCCTTCGTTGTCTGGCATGGCTGTTCAGGCTTAGTTTCTGAGTCGAGGTCCGACTTAAGCCTTCGTATCTTTGACCTTTTATGCACGTTGGGCAGGTTATAGCCATTTTCATCTTTTGCCCCTGGCATTTTGTTGTACCGACTGTTTTGGATCCAGTCCCCAAGTCGCGTTGCGACTCGAGTTTCAATTGGTGTTCCAGCTTTTTCCCTCCTGCATGTGTAGGGGCGATGGTTCTTTGCGCTCTAGGTTTAAATGACTTCACTGGCGTGTGGCCTGGAGATTTAATCAGCTGATGATGGTATCATTTGAGCCATGCCCTTAAGCATATTGTGGTTGAATTTCCCTCGGGTCCAGTCAATGAGTCGCGATGCAATTCGAGCTGCAATAAACCCTAGTTTCGATGATTCTTTGGTCGGCGATAGTGGAATTATGCCATACCCTTAGGCATTCTGCAATTTTTCAGGTCCTGTCTCTGAGTCGCATTGCGATTCGAGCTGTAACTGACCCTTATATTTTCTTAAGATTTCAGCCGGTAGCAGTGGTGTTTATGTCGTGCCTTTGGGCATATTATAATTTATAGGTCCAGTCTCTGAGTTTCGTTGCGACTCGAGTTGTAATCGACCCTCAAATCTTATTGAGCTTCCGGTCGGCGATAGTGGCATTTATGTTTTGCCCTTGGCATATTATGATTTTTGGGTCCAGTCTCTGAGTTTCGTTGCGACTCGAGCTGTAATTGACCCTCAAGTCTCATTGAGCTTCTGACCGGCGATAGTGGCATTTATGTCGTGCCCTTAGGCATATTATGATTTTTGGGTCCAGTCTTCGAGTTGCGTTGCGACTCGAGCTGTAATCGACCCTCAAATGTCATTGAGCTTCTGGCAGGTGATAGTGGCTTTCATGCCGTTTGTTCATTGAGAACTTTTAGTACATGGCTCATAGGCTTTCTTAGTTAACTATTTTGGATCCAGTCTTTGAATTGGGTTACGATTCGAGCTCACTTTAATCCTCATGTCGTCAATATTCAAGCAGACGACAATGGCTCTTATGATGTATGGTCGTAGAGACCTTTTAATATGAGGCCCATAGGCTTACTTAGCAGGCGACAATGGTTCTTACGATGTTTTTGCCCGTGGGCTTTTTGTAGGCTTTGTTTCCGATCGTTAAAGTCTTGTTGAATATTTTTGCCTGACCCGTCATCGGTTCTAAAAGAACCTTAATTTCAAGTTGTAGTCGACGATGTTTTGAGCACCTCGTAAGGTTCATAGCTCGTAGGTCGAGTAGATCAACGCTCTTGCAATTTTGAGCCGACGTGGTCGGGACTCATTTTTTGCCAGTTGAGGGAAGCCTGTTTTTAACCGGTTCTTTCCGAAGTACATTTGGAGGATTTTTTAGTGAAAGTCGGCCATCCTCGAGTCGTATTCTTTGGGTTGTATCATCCATTTTTATCGTAGTTATATGCGTTTTTTCGTAGCCATTTTTTATCCCAAGATGCAGTTTTAAGTGTCTACACTGAGGGTATGCCTTTTAGAGATTCTTACAAATGCGACGTATAGCTTAAACTGTGGGATTATAATGCTTGTTGAGGTCTTATAGTTTTCCATGCCTATTGAGGTCTTATAGTTTGTGTGAAATAAGTCTAGTTATGCCGAGGCTACCCGTTAAGGTCTTATAATTTTGGATTTTCCAGTGCATGGCGATTGGCGACAATTTTTCCGAGTTGCCAAGTTTTGCTTAAGCTTGAAGATAGCTTTTTGCGAACCCAGGGTTGCATTGTAAGGGCTTCGTGAGCCCGGAACTCCGACCCTGGGGTAGAGTGGATGCTGAATGGTTTTAAGTCTCCGATTATCTCGGGACATATTTGATGGAGAGGCCTCTATCGAGAGTATGTTGCGATTTTTCCTTTTAGAGAGCAAGGCGTTGGAAGATATCCTCTAATCCATTGGTGCGATATATGTGTTGTTGCATCGAATCGACCTATTCTAGGCCTAGTTGGGTTGTTTTGCTAATTTTCATGTTGCTTTATCCTTGATGAGAAGCCTTTCTCTTTTCTCATAAAAAGAAGGGAAGGGGGGTGTTTTTGATTGCCCGATATAATAATAC
Source organism: Nicotiana glauca (assembly GCA_026770625.1). NCBI lineage: Eukaryota > Viridiplantae > Streptophyta > Magnoliopsida > Solanales > Solanaceae > Nicotiana > Nicotiana glauca. The sequence goes on from MU729235.1 coordinate 83,485, forward strand.
GTGCTTTTGCTTTGGCAAGGCTTGACTATATTGACCGTTTTGGCCTGGTACATCATCTCCCAGTAGGGACCTTTGTTCGGCGCTTTCCTACCTCTTTTGAATCCGGTGGATTTCAGGGGGAATGCCCCTTGCTGTTTCAAAAGTTGGCCTTAAGGGTGGCTTCGAGCAATTTTGTGGAGTTTCTCCTCTAGTAGCTTCGTGGGCGTTGCCTCATTAAAAACCTTGCCAGTAAAAATCCTTCTTGTTTTTGGGTTGAAAAACTAGGTCAAAGGAAAAGAGTGCAACGAGCACACTTTTTGGGGAGTCTCGAGGTCTTATGATAGTGCCAACGTCCTGATATCTTCAATGGAGTGCCTGTATGAGGGTTAATTTATAATTTGAAAATAATATAAAAGAAACGGCGGTACCTTGGGACGGGATATATAGCTGGTGCCTTGAAGTTGGCTTATTACGATTGCCCGAGGGTGGACACGCGATGTGGATTTCCATTTTGCATTTATCAAACCCGACCAAGGTTGAGGCCTGATTCGCCTGTGGGCTTATTTGGAAGTGGAGGTACGGGCGCTGATAGCGCATCGTGTATTGTGAACATTTCCCTTTCCGTGTATTTTGTTCTCCATAGATGGTTTTAATCCCGTCCTTTGTCAGAAATTTTATCATCTGGTGGAGGGTTGATGGTATTGCTCTTATGCAATGTATCCACGGTTGTCTGAACAAGGCGTTATACCTCATGTCTCCTTCGATGACATGGAACTTGGTGTTTTGGGCTGTTCCATCCATGGTGATGGGGATGATAATCTCTCCTTTCGTCGTTTCGATCATCATGTTGAACCCATTAAGGACCCGAGTGGCGGGCACGATCTGTTTGGTTAATTCGAACTGTTCTATCACCCTCAACCTGATAATATTGGCCGAGCTACCTGGATCCACGAGTACATGTTTTATCTGAAAAAAATTTACAAGAAAGGATATTACCAGGGCATCGTTGTAGAGTTGAGATAGGGCGTCGATGTCTTTTTCGCTAGACGTAAGGGCCTCGGGGATATATCCCCGAGTTCGTTTCTCCCTAGTGATGGATATTTTTGTTTTTCTCATCATGGGTTCCTGCGGGGTATCGGTGCCCCTTATGATCATGTAGATGACATGTTGTGGTTTGTTTACTTCATTTTTCTTGATCGCCTCCCTGTCCCGGAACTGATTTTTAGCCTGATCGCTGAGGAATTCTCATAGGTGCCCTTTGTTGAGTAGTCGGGCTACTTCTTCTTGTAGTTTATGGCAATCCTCAGTCTGGTGGCCGTGTGTGTTATGGAACTCACACATCAAGTTGTAATTTCTCTATAAAGGGTCTGACTACACTAGTTTGGGCCACTTTGTGTCCCTAATTTTGTTGATGGTGAACACGATGTCTGATACATCGACACTGAAGTTGTATTCCGATAAGTGGGGTGCATTTGTTGGTGCTATATTTCGATCGAACCTGGTCCTATTGACGATCCCCCGAGGATCCTGTCCTCGATCTATTCTCCGATCATTGCGGGGCAGGTTGCGCCTCAGGGCATTCCTCCTATCTTTGATGTATGGTTGGTACCTTTCTTTGCTTGGTTTTGTCTCTTTTGCCAGGAGTCCGTTTGGGTATACTGAACCCGAATGGGCTCCCAGCTAGTAATTCTCATCCCTGATCTTTGACTGGTATCGGTTGTGGACGTCTGACTAGGTCACTGCTGGGTATTCGATTAGATTCTGCTTCAGCTGTTTCGATGCCTTTTAGTTTACTTTGTTGAGGCCTTGGTGAAGGCATGCACTTCCCAATTGTCGAAGACCGATGGCAGCTCCATCCACTCTATCTAGAAGCGGGACATGATTTCTCGTAGCATCTCGTTCTCTCTCTTCTTGATTTTGAAAACGTTAGACTTCCTTGTCGTTACTTTGATGGCTCCGACGTGTGTGTTTTCGAAGGAGTCTTCTAGCATGGCGAATGAATCTATGGATTTGGGAGCCAAGATATGGTACCACATCATGGCCCCCTTCGAAAGCATTTCTCCAAATTTTTTTAGGAGTAAGGACTCGATCTCGTCGTTCTTTATATCATTGCCTTTTACTACGCAGGTGTACGCAATGAAGTGTTTGTTGGGGTCGGAGGTGCCGTTGTACTTGGGGAGTTTCCACATTTTAAACTTCTTCGGGATGGATTTTGGGGCCGCTTCCTTAGGGAATGGCCTTTGAATTATTTTCTTCGAATCTAAGCCTTTGAGGACTGGAGGAGCACCTGGGATCTGGTCAACCCTAGAGTTATAGGTCTCGACCCTTTTATCGTTGGTTGCATACATTTTCTCTCCTGATTCGATACCTTTTGGTGAGGTCCTCAAGCATTTTTACGATGGCGGGATCGGCCACTGACACGCTGTTGCTTGACCTTTCGAGTACTCGCTCGGCGGGAGGAGCCGTCTCCGGTGCCACAGTACTGGGGGTTCTTGGATGGCTTTGCAGCTGAGCGATGCCCAGTTGTTGTGCCTGCAACATTTCAAAAATAACATAAAGGCTAACTTCCTTTTCTTCCCGTGCTGGGGTTTTTTGCGCTTTCTGTTGGTCGTTGTGTCGTGCTCCTGTCGGTGTGAGAAGTTTCATGTATTTGTTGCGAGTCTTGTGAATCTTCGTCCACTAGGATTGGTCCGGCAATGACATCAGGATTTCGCAGAGGTGCTCCAGCGGCCGGGATAGCCTCACCATTTTCCCCATGATCTTTGAGGTTGTCATTCTCGACTCTGTTTATCGAGTCGGACATTTTGGCCTGCAATCAAAGGGTCTCGGGCAAGAAAAAGTGTGAAAGATAACGTGCGTTCGTGTGACGAAACTAGCAAGGAAATAATCATTATTATTTTTATCCCCATGGTGGGTGTCAAATTATTTATTGTGAAAATGGTGACAACAATTAAATTTGTTTATGGGATTCTAAAAATACGTGATCTATTCAAGAGCTAGTTTTTTAGGGTAGTTAATGCTAATACGTGAAGTGAATGACGAAAAAATGAGCTAAGGTAGTAATTGAACCAATAGGGGGTTGTTTCCTGGGTGCAAAGTCAGCCTGCGGATACCTCGTGGCCAATATTCGAGCCTATCTCGAGCTATCGAGGGCGTTCGGAAAGGGGATAACATGTAAAAATATAACTAAGTAGGGCTCCTTTGCCAATATTAAGCTACAGGATAGAGAAATAAGTTAAGATGCGGCGAGTATGGAGACGGTCTCGAGGGATATTAAATGACAAACAAGGAGAATGGCTATCAATCAAAATGACTTTGAACTAGAGAGAATAAGTGAATTAGAGAAAAGAGAGAGATAAAGAATATTATTGCTTCTTGAATAATACAATTGGAGGCCCCTCTACAAGGTGTTGGTGACCCTTCTTTTATAGAAAGGGGAAGTCCAAACTTAGTACGAAACATATAGTACAACAAAACAGAATGAGATGTGATAGCCCGTTATCTTAGATAGGTTTCATCGACCATGGGTACATCCCTTGGGGGATATCTTCGTTTATTGGGACCTCAGCCGATGTCTGATCTTGGAAGGGTATTGATAAATCTTGAGAGAAGTGACCAATCTGAGATCCCGTGCCTTCGGGGTTGCTCTCGAAGCATCATGTCGGGGGAAAATCGGCCCCTGATTTCACCGCGCACAGGTTGGTTAGCATATTTTTTTAGCTATATCGAAGGATTTCTGACCCTCCCGGCTACTCTTGGTATCTTCTTTAACCTTCTCCTTGTTTCTTTATTTCTTTTCCCTAATTTTGTTTCCTTAGTAATTTCTGCATGTGTATACTCATAAGTTAATTTTGTTCGTTTTTGTATGTGTTATTTAGTTCACTGTTTATTCTAGTACTAAAATTGTTCGAGGCATGTTTAACTATTAGAAAATTATTTAGTTGCATAGTCTGTTTAATTCAATCAAAGTGTAGGTTAATTCGGTTAATTATAAAGCTTCATTACATTGTTATGCTTGTTTCTTTATTTGTTACTGTTTCTGCGATCTTTGTTTGTTTTAAATCCAGTTTTTGTTTAGGGTTAATTAAATGAGCACTTTTATTTACTGATTAGGTTAGTCTTTAGGTTTAAATTGCATCATCTCGTTTCTGTTTATCATTTTTTATTTGGATGTTGATCCCTTTTGGCTTTGGCTTTGTTTGCCTTGATTTGTAAATCATTAGAAACTTGTAAGGGTCTAATGGAACTAAAAATAAACTTAGGATGATTTTAGAAATTTTAGAAAAAAATATCTAAAAGAGGGAAGGTTGTAGAAGTGTACCAGTTGTCCAGAATTGTTTAAAAGATGCTGAAAAATAGACAGTTGTCCATTATTCTCTGTCAAAAAAGATGTACTATCTAAGGAATGTAGGGTAGAATATTCTTTTGATGCCATTTTGGATATACCCTATAAAAGGAAAGTTGTTTATTCATTCTTGGACACACATTAATCAGCACATTTTGACCTAAAATTTTCAGAACACAAAGAAAAACCCTTGAAACTTTTCTGGCCTTAAAACTTCAGCTTTCTAGATAGATTTCTAGGTTAGTTCTTCGAGTACTCTGATTTTCTGGGAAGCTTGAGTGTTGGTTATTGGTTTTTCTGGGCTGTTTTCCTTATTGTTGTTATTTGGTTCTGGTTGTTGCTCCTTCTTTAAAAGTTTCAATCAGCATTTCCTTTGTTTTCTGCTGGTTTTGTTGTTGTTTAAGGTACTGATTTTACCTCCCTAGATGTATTGCCTATTTGGAATGATATAAAATCGACAAGTTTGCAAGTTATGTATAATGAATGAGTATTCTTTGATGTGATAGTTGACTGATTTGGTTATAGATATAGCAAATTTTACTGTGTGAGCTTATATGTGGAAATGAACTAGCATGACCCCCTTTTGTTTGGTTTACTGATGCTTGTATCTCCCTCTTTGAAAGATGTTTAAGTTTTGGAGTTTTTTTAGTCAAGACCTTATACTAAATTTGAACTTTGATTGCTGAAGTTGTCGTTCTTCCTTCTTTCTGTCTGCTTTGCTATTTAGTTGATAATACACTATTAAATGGATTCCCCACAAATATCGACACCTACATTTTATTTTTATTTTTTGTATGTGAGTGGGAATAAGGCAAAGAAACCTCAAAGCTAGAATTGAATGTTGGCTTGTAAGAAACAACTCTATAGCTGATTTCTTGGAAGCTGAAGCTGGTTTGAAGGACTTTGTAAGAACTTAAAGGCTTAGAGTAAGGAAGAATGTTACTCTTTACCTTAAAATTTTGCTTTCTTTTCCTTTAGATACATAGTTGTATTTAGGAGCATGCTGTAAATTTATGGACTGTCAGCAATAAATGGACTATTGGAATATTTTAATTTCGAATTTGATTATGTTTGATTAATAGTTTAGGTTCTTAACAGTATGATTTTTTTGTTATAGCGTTGCGCATTATCGCAGAATTGCCTGAATGTAATACGAGTTGGGACAGACTTGCAACAAGGCCCAATCAGGGAATCACCTGAGCAAGTCTAGGCCTGGGTATTAAACCCAACATTTTGACCCCCAGATATAAATTTCCCTTGTGAACAATAGTATAAACATATTTATTTTTATGTCTTGCAAATCATGGGTAGTATAATTTAAAAACTGGAATAGTATTCTCATTTTTTTTAGATTCTGATTTTTCTTACATAAAAGGGAATTGATTTACAATTTTGGACAAGTGTGCGTGTTGGGTAAGCTTTGTTAACTTAAAACATAAAGGTAGGATAGGCCAGCTAGCAAATATTCATGACTGGGCCCGCCTAATGTTAGCCTAATATGAGTCAGCCATGGTCAAAAATTCGAACTTGGCGAGGACTTTGAGTTTCTTTATTTATGGGCTAAAGTCTAAGACCAAGAAGCCTCAGCTGATTTTTCATTTGACCAAATAACCTATTGCCTATTGGGCTGGCTGCTGGCCCAACTCCCTTATCTAAAATGATTAAAGGCTAAACATATCTACCCCAATGTTGGCCCAAGAAAAGGTGAAGTTTTGAAGAATGACAAATGAACTCAGTTATGGACCAAGTCCATCTTGTGAAGCACAGTCATGATCAACCTACACATGTGAGACGCACGTGAAGGAGATAAGTCCTACTGATCAAGCAGCAATATCTCCTGATCTGATCAAAAAGGTTGCTTATTGGAAAAGGGGAGAAAGTCTCCTTAAATGAAGAGAACACAATCCGGATAAAGATAGTGTTGGAGTTTGAGATCTTCAAGGACTCAACTACGATAGAAGATCAGTAATTGAGTCCCAATCAAACTCGGATTACTAACCTATTAAAAGACAGTGATTGTTCTCTTTTATAGGGATTGCACAAACGCAGAAGTTAAACTAAATTGAGAGTAAAAGAGCAAAGCGATTTTGCAAGCAATTTATGTGAGATTTGAGTGTGCACTCCTGAATCTACTTGAACGAGATAGAAGAACCAATTCCATTGTGTCTTTGTTTTATTCTAGTTCAATTGTAGTAGGTGGTTTAAAGTTGTACCTTTCAGCTTTCATAGAAGCAATTGTATTAGGTACTTAGAGTGTTCAAGTTATAAGCTAAGTTGAAGTTGTCGCAACAGTTGATGTTGTGTGCTATAATGGGATTAGAGTTAATCCTTAGGTTTACAAAGATTTTTGTAAATGCTATTTTGGCTCAGTGATATTAGTGAACGTTTGAGAAAATCCTACTGAGTAGTAGGTCGTGGCTTTTTTACCTTTTGAGCCAGGTATTTTCCACATAAAAATCTCTGTGTTCTTTATTTTATGTAATTATTATTCCGCAAACAGTAGTAGTTCAAACACCTAGAAGAACCTAGTTCTTCTAGAGCAAAATTGGGTACCACACAAATCACCACCACCCCCCCCCCCCTTGTGTGGTATTGACGTTTAGAATAACAATTGGTATCAGAGCGGGTTATCCTTTAAGAGGCTAAAACCTTAGAAAAAAATCAACATGAGTGCACCAACTGAGAACTGGGAAGGGCAATCCATAGTTAGGTCTCCATTTTTCAATGGTCAGTACTATTCTTGGTGGAAGAACAGCATGAGGGATCACATCATAGGAGAAGACTATGAACTCTAGGATATAGTTACTGATGGTCATCTAGAAACTACAAAGAAAAATGCTGAAGGAGTGGATATGCCAAAGACAAGAGCTAACTGCACTCTTGAAGACTTGAAGAAGTGGGAGAAGAATGCCAAGGCCAAGAAATGGCTTGTGTGTGGACTAGGTCCAAATGAGTACAGTAGAATTAAAAGTTGTACCACTGCTAAGGAAATCAGGAACACTTTACAAGTGGATCATGAAGGAACACCTCAAGTGAGGAGGTCCAGAGGAACACTGCTTTATTCTCAATATGAAAATTTCACCATGAAGGAAGTAGAAACCATCCAAGATATGTATACAAGGTTCACCACACTGACAAATGAACTTAAGTCTCTTGGAAGGATTATTCTTGAAGAAGACAAATTTGAGAAGATTTTGACAAGGGTTCTGCCAGTCTCTTGGGAAAGCAAAATTACTGTTATTCAGGAATCAAAGAATATTGCTACCCTCAAGCTGGATGAACTAATTGGAAACCTTACTACCTATGACCTAAGAAGGCAAACCATGAAAATGGATGCACCCAAGAAAGAAAGAAGTTTGGCTCTCAGAATTGATGAAGGTTCAGATCTGGAGGATGATGAAGTGGCTATGATCACAAGAGATTTCAAAAAGTACCTGATGAGAGGAAAGGGTTCTTCAAGAGGTACAACATTCCACAAACCAAGGGCTCCTGAGAAACAGACCAATGATGGTTGCTACAAATGTGGTAAGACTGATCACATAATCAAGAATTGTCCTTAATGGGAAATTGAATAGAAGAAGGAAAGGGCTTAATGAAGGAACAGGTTCAACCAAAAAGGAACAAGGATCAACAAAGGCTATGGTTGCTGCCTGGGGAGAAACATCATATGAGGAATCAGAAGATGAAGCTGGAGATGAACAAGCACTTATGGCCATCGAAAAATTAGATGATGAACAAGAGGTAAGTATTCTTCATCTCAAAGACAAGATTAAATTCATGTCTAAAGAAAGGTTGTCTAAGCTACTGCTAGACTTCAATGATAAGTCTGAGATAATTAACAATGAGAAGGAAGAACTGTCTAGGGAATGTGTGATCCTAAAAGCCAAGTGCAAAAATCTAGAGTCTTGGGCTAATGAGAGTGAAAGTAAAAATACTGAGTTGAAGAACAGGTTCTTGAACTTGACACTAGTGTCCTAGAACATAGGTCTGAGAACTTGAAACTGAAACTAGGAATAGGAAAGAAGAAAGTTGATCACACACGTCTCACCCTAGAAGAAAACTTAGGAAAAATGAAGGATGAGAAGATAAGAGTATTAAAAGAAGATCTAGGGAAGGTAAAACATGAACTACATAGAACTTGCAAATGGAACAAGGCTTCTGATGCACTCTCATGGCTATAAGAACATCATAGTAGCAATAGAAGAGGACTTGGTTATAGGACTCAGGCACCTAAGTGGGATCCTAAAATCAAGTACCTCACTCTTCCTGAGAACAAAATCTGCACACACTATGGCAAGATTGGTCATTATAAAAATAAATGTAATGCAAAAGAGAAGTCCAGTCAAAATAACAAAGCTTTTGTTCAAGAAAAAAAATAGGCTGCCTGGGTGGGCTAGAAGGAATCTGATTTATACCTTTGCCTATCGAAAGGGACCCAAACTAGTTTGGGTTCCTAAGACTAACCCCTGATTTCTTTTGCAGGTCCAAGTGAAGGGAAGTAGCCAAATATGGTACATGGATAGTGGTTGCTCAAAATATATGACTAGAAGCAAGAACTAGTTCCTTTCACTTGAGGACTTAAAGGGAGGTAATGTCTCCTTTGGAAATAGGAAGAAAGGTAAGATTATTGGTGTTGGAAAGATAGGTAAGACAGACTCTTACTCCATTGAGAATGTCTAGTTGATAGATGGCTTGAAATACAGCCTGATCAGTGTGTCACAACTATGTGACAGAGATAACCTTGTAGCATTCACCTCTACTAAATGCTTTGTGATTAACCCTACCACTGACAAGATTGTTTTATAGGGAAAAAGAGTTAACAATATTTACATTGTAGATTTGTCTACTCTCTCAAAAAATGAACTAACCTGCCTAAGTGTGCTGGATAATGATCCCCTCTTGTGGCACAAAAGACTTGGTCATGCCAATATGAATCAACTAAATAAATTAGTCTCTAAGGACTTGGTGATAGGATTACCTAACATCAAGTTCAAGGAAGACAAAGTTTGTGAGGCCTGTGCAAGGGGAAAGCAGGTAAGATCATCTTTTAAAAGCAAGAAAATAGTAAGCACAACCAAGTCATTGGAACTGGTCCATATGGATCTCTATGGTCCAACGAGAACCATGAGAAGAGGTGGAAAGAAATATGTAATGGTACTTGTTGATGATTATTCTAGATTTACCTGGATACTATTTCTAACATCTAAAGATGAAGCATTTGACATTTTTGCTGCCTTTGTTAGAAAAACTCATATAGGAAATAAACTTGCATCCATTAGGTCTGATCATGGAATTGAATTTGAAAATACTAAGTTTGCTGAATTCTGTGATGAAAATGGTATAGATCGCAACTTCTGTGCCCCTAGGACTCCTCAACAAAATGGAGTAGTTGAAAGAAAGAACATGACTCTCGAAGACATGGCTAGGACTATGCTTCTTTCTAGCAAACTGCCCCATAACTTCTGGGCAGAGGCTATAAACACTATATGTTACATTATCAATAGATGCATGACTAGACCTCTTGTAGAGAAATATCCCTATGAGTTACTTAAAGGTATTAAACCAAATATATCCCATCTTAGGTCATTTGGATACAAGTGCTTTGTGCACAATAATGGAAAATAATCCCTAAGTAAGTTTGATCCCAGAAGTGATGAGGGATTATTCTTGGGATATTCTTCACATAGAAAAGCATATAAAGTATTCAATAAAAGAACTTTGTGTGTAGAAGAAAGTGTACATGTAGTATTTGATGGAACTAACATTCTTTCTGAGAGACAGGAACATGAAGATGAAGCCATTGGATTGGTAAAGGATTTGAATGAAGCCTCATCACAAGTCAAAGTGGCACCAAAAGAAGGAACAGGTGATGGAACAGATATACCATTCAGGGCAACCTGAAAGGGGGAACCAATCAAAGAGGAATTGAAATAATTCCCCTAAAAGAACTTTTTCATGACCTTGTTCCTCAGCAACAGAACATGAGAGAAATATCTAGCAGAAATCAGTTTGTTGTAAAACCTCACAAGTATCAAAGTTCTCATCCTATTGAGAACATTATCACTGATCCAACATCTGGAGTCAAAACTAGATCACAATTAAAGAATTTGTATGTTTTTATGCCTTTTTATCTCTTATTGAACCTAAAAATGTTGTTGAGGCTTTGCAGGATGCAGATTAGGTGAATACAATGCAAGATGAACTCAATCAATTTGAGAGAAGTCAAGTTTGGCATCTAGTTCCAATACCCAAGGACACATCAGTTATTGGTACAAATGGGTCTTCAGAAACAAACTTGATGAAGATGGAACAATTACAAGAAACAAGGCAAGACTGGTGGTCCGAGGTTACAGCCAAGAGGAGGGCATAGATTATGATGAGACTTTTTCTCCAGTTGCAAGACTAGAGGCAATCAGACTCCTCATAGCCTTTGTAGCACACATGGAATTCACTCCTCATCAGATGGATGTCAAAAGTGCCTTCCTGAATGGCTACCTGAAAAAAAAAGTGTTTGTGACCTCCAGGGTTTGAGAGCAAGGAATATCCTGAGCATGTGTACAAGTTAGACAAGGCCTTCTATGGACTCAAGCAGGCGCCAAAAGCATGGTATGAACGACTATCCAAATTTCTGCTTGAACATGGTTACAAAAGAGGTAAAATTAACAGTACCTTATTCTTAAGGAAAAAAGGTAAGGACTTCCTTATGGTTCAAATATATGTTGATGACATAATCCATGGGGCCACCACTGATAAGCTAAGTAAGGACTTTGCAAAACTAATAGGGAGTGAGTTTGAAATGAGGATGATGGGTGAGCTTAACTTCTTCTTAGGCTTACAGATCACACAAAGTCCTAATGGAACCATGATCCATCAACAGAAGTATGAAAAAGAGCTTATCAAAAAGTTTAAAATGGAATAATCAAAAGAAATAGACACACCCATTGCAACTGCCACTAAATTATACATTGATGAACCTGGTTCATCAGTTGATCAAAAGCTATATAGGGGTATGATTGGTTCACTCTTGTATCTTACTGCCAGCAGACCTGACATTGTTTTCAGTGTAGGGCTTTGTGCTCGTTTTTAGGCCAATCCAAAAGAGTCTCACTTGACTATTGTCAGGAGGATACTAAGATATTTTAAAGGTACCACTGATTGGTGTCTTTGGTACCCCAAAGGTAGTAATTTTAATCTAGTAGGATATGCTGATGTTGATTATGCAGGTTTCCTAGTGGATAGGAAGAGCACCTCAGGTATGGCACACTTTCTTGGTTCATGTCTTGTGTCATGGGCTACTAAAAAGCAAAATTCAGTGGCCTTATCTACTACTGAAGTTGAGTATGTTGCTGTTGCTTCTTGTTGTGCTCAATTGCTATAGATCAAATAGCAGCTGGTAGATTTTGGCATTGAAGTTGGTTGCATTCCTATTTTCTGTGATAACACTAGTGCTATAAGTATGACAAAGAACCATGTTCATCATAAGAGGACTAAGCACATAGATTTTAGGCACCACTTTTTAAGAGATAATTATGAGAATGGATTGATCTCCATAGAATTCTGTGCTACTGGTAAGCAAATTGCTGACATCTTCACTAACGCACTAAGTAGAGAAAACTTTGAGAGGAACAGGTTGGAATCAGGGATGATTAATATCACCTAATAGGTTTAGCTCAAAATGCATAATGAAAAAAAATGAAGAAAAAAAATTGGCTAGGAATTCTAACCTTGTGGAAATATCTAGATTAATTCTTACTCAGCTCCATACTTTAATTAGTATACTCCTGTGACATGTGTTTATATGACTCACTGATCTCTTACCAAATTTTCTCTATTATGGCATTTGAGGCATGTTCAAGAGAGTTCTAAATGAAGAACCTGGCTCATCGGTATGGGTCATACGAAAACTCAGGTACGTTTTCTATACTCTGCACAATTAGAAAGATTAATAATTCAATCATGAGAAGAATTCCTATACTTGTCAAATTCCTAGAAAAATTCTATCAGTTAGCATTGAACCAGTTCCGTCTATCTAGAACTCTAAACCGTAATTTTTGCCTAATATCTAGGGAAGCCAAATCGATCATTAAAATTCTGGAATTTCAGTTTGATTAGACTCTATTTGACCCCTGCAAAAAGTTGTTGTTACTTATTAAACGTCTAATTCTCTTTAAATACATACCATTTCTCCAGCCTTCATCATAATTCCAAAACCTTCAAAAAACGTTTTTCACTTCTAATTGCCCTCTTCTTCAAAATTCCCAAATTCTCTCAAGAAACCAACAATCATGTCTAACCCACAAGACCATCCTGGTACTCCTCCACCACCATCTCCCTCAAATTCATCCTCAACTACTCTACCCAGTGTATCTCCAAAACCTAGGCTACGAAGGTAGAAAATGCTTGCTCGAAAGACTGTAGCATCTGGGGTCTGAGGAAGGATTTAAATGAAAGGTTGAAAGCAAGCCAAGTGAAAGAAAGCCCAGCTCCAAATTCCAGCTCTGAGTCTGAATCCTATCAATCAGCGACTGCGGTGGAAGGACATGGGTCTTCTGACTTTGAGAAGACTAAAGAATTTCCTACTAAGATAAGCTAATCTGTGATTGAAAACTTAGAGACTAGGATTTTTCTGGTTGGACCCATTAAGGATGTTAAGTTGCCTAAAATGCGTAGGAGTGCGGTAAAAATAATTCTGAAAAAAGAAAAAGAGAGAGAGGGTGCATGTGGTGAAGAGAGGGGAAATGGGGAGGGAACAGTTCTTGCTATATGTGGGGTTGCACAAGAGAAGGTAGAAGGGAGTGGCATGAAGTCAGGGGGAAGTGGTTCTAGGGAAGTTGTTGAGGGTTGGTTCATCTGAGAAGACACAGAGATGAACCTATTTCATCTACTGAAGAGACCCTAGCTGATCTACTGAAGAAGGTGGGGGCTAGCAATGACCCAAAGAAATGCAGAACTCTCACACCAAAATCCCCAAATGTTCCCAAGCCTTCCAAGAAAAGAAAAGCTTTATCCCCAACACCCACTGCCTCTTCAGTGCCTAGGGGTAGAGTCACAAGAAGTAGGGTAAAACAGAATGAGGCTGATCTACAAAAGGCCTTAGAAGAAAGTAAGAGAAAGAAAATAGATAAGGGAAAGGGAAAGATTGCAGAATCCTCAGAGGCTGTTGAGGAAGGGGAGATATAATTGGTCCATCAAGAAAGGGATACAACAGTGGAGGTGCCTACACCCAAACCTAAAAAGCCCAAGACTTCCTCCAAGAAGTCTTCCTCTATGCATGTGACTGCTGAACCCACATTAGCCAAGAGTAAAAGATCTGCAGTGAAAGCTAAACAAACAAAAGTTTTTGATGATGATGAATGGAGTGGAGAAGAAGAAGAAAATGAGTCTGAGAAGGAACAGGACAAGCTTGCCATTTTTGGCAGAAGAAATATTTTAAAAGGTAGATTGTTGAAGGATCTAGTGGAACCAGGGATGATGAGGTTGGTGGATACTTTAGCTACTCAATGATGTAATGACATGGTCCTTTAGATGGAAGGTAGGTTAGCCAGAAATGAGCTGATTGAATTTATGGCAAATGTTGATGTTAAGGATGGAGTTGTTAGTAGCCTGGTGAAGGGAGTTCAAGTGCAGTTTGATGCAATGAAACTGGGAGAGATTTTGGACATACCCTCTGAAGGGTTTGATGGCTATACTAGGCAAAGGTGGCCATGCCTGGACTTCCTCCCTACTGCCTTTAAAATCACCAAGAGGTTTTGTGATTTAGAGGAAATGAATGAAGCCAGGGCTGTGCAGAAAAGTGAGATGAGGCCTGAGCACAAGGTTGTATTTGAGTTTGTCAATAAGTGCTTATTACCAAGACAAGAGAGAAGGCACATTGTTAACTACATAGATCTGGTTCTTATGGAATGCCTGGAGAGAGGAAAGCAAATCAACTGGCTTGCCCTTATAGTTAAATTGCTAGACATGGTCATAAATGGTTCCAAGGCTCATGCTACTCCATATGGCTTCATACTAACCACAGTTCTGGACAGGCTAAATGTTCCTCTGAAGAAATGGGAAATGTACTCGAGCAAGGAACACTTTGGCATCAAAACGTTTCTTGTCTGTGACTATCCAGTCAATGCTATCCCGGTTGAACCTAGTTCACCTCTGAAGACAACCATCAACAGCAAAGTTAGGACTCTGTTTCAGGAATGTGCAGCTAAGGATGCTGAAATTGCTAGGCTCAAGGCTCGTGTGGTTGAAGTGGAAACTGAGAGGGATGGTCTCAGAATTGAGCTTGCCAAAGAAAAGGAGAAGAATGATGGAATTCTTCAGAACATGCTGAATCTTCTCCAAACTCAACCCTCTAGTTCCTCCAAGCCTTAGGACTCCTAGCCTTTGTCTCCTGAACTTGTCTAGTACCCCCAGTGACCCAGATTAGGGATTTTTCTATTTTTTTCTCATGGTTTGAATGTTTTTCTTTCTTTTTATGGATTGTTAAGGGCAACATATCTCTATCGATGACAACTGTTGTTTTATCTTGTTCTATGATTATTCTGACCTTGTTAGTTTAAATATGTTTGTTTGATTACTGATGATTGCACCATGATTGCACTTGCAGTTTCCCTAGTGGCCATGAGTATTTATTAAAATCTGGGATTCACATTGTGTATGCAACTTTTCGATGATGCCAAAAAGGGGAAGAGATATTGTGCTTTACACATTATTCTAAAATAACTGATATTTATAACCTAATTAACCTGGTCCTTGATGATAAGTGAATTTTCTAAGTTTAGTGTTGATGGTTAAGCTGAGTTCTTACAGGTCCCTTGATTAGTAAAAATCACAGAGATTGTCATCATAAAAAAGGGGGAATTTGTTGGCCCAAGAACGGGTGAAGTTTTGAAGAATGAAAAATGAACTCAGTCATGGACCAGGTCCATCTTGTGAAGCACAGTCATGATCAAGCTACACATGTGACATGCACGTGAAGGAGATAAGTCCTACTGATCAAGCAGCAATATCTCCTGATCTGATCAAAAAGGTTGCATATTGGATAAGGGGAGAAAGTCTCCTTATATGAAGAGAACACAATCCGGATAAGGATAGTGTTGGAGTTTGATATCTTCAAGGACTCAACTACGGTAGAAGATCAGCAATTGAGACCCAATCAAACTCTGATTACTGACCTATTAAAAGATAGTGATTGTTCTCTTTTACAGGGATTGCACAAATGCAGAAGTTAAACTAAATTGAGAGCAAAAGAGCAAGGCAATTTTGCAAGCAATTTATGTGAGATTTGAGTGTGCACTCCTGAAGCTACTTGAACGAGATAGAAGAACCAATGCCATTGTGTCTTTCTTTTATTCTAGTTCAATTGTAGTAGGTGGTTTAAAGTTGTACCTTTCAGCTTTTATAGAATCCATTGTATTAGGTACTTAGAGTGTTCAAGTTATAAGCTAACTTGAAGTTGTCGCAACAGTTGAGGTTGTGTGCTACAATGGGATTAAAGTTAATCCTTAGGTTTACAAAGAGTTTTGTAAATGCTATTTTGCCTCAGTGATATTAGTGGAAGTTTGGGAAAGTCCTACTGAGTAGTAGGTCATGCTTTTTTCACCTTTTGAGCTAGGTGTTTTCCGCGTAAATATCTTTGTGTTCTTTATTTTATGTACTTATTATTCCACAAATAGTAGTAGTTCGAACACCTAGAAGAATCAGGTTCTTCTAGAGTAAAAATTGGGTACCACACATATCACCCCTCCCCCCTTTTGTGTGGTATTGACATTTAGAATATCACCCAAGCATGTATACAATTAGCAATCTTGAATAAATTGAGGTTGTGCCATCCACAAATGAATCTCATAATTTATGGCCCTCACATTAATACCAAACGTAGTGTGAAAAATACTTGGAAAATTCATAACTAGTGTAGAAAACACTTTGAACACTCCTAGTTTGCTTTAAGCGTGTTTATAATAAAATTATCAAAGCTATGGGTACGGTTCCCGTGACGTAGTTATGATACATAATTTCCGAATTCGGGGGTACATTTATGTGACCCGGCCACAACTTCTAATAACGTTAATAAATTAAACATATTGTAGATCGTGGGAATAGTTCCTGTGACATAATTCGCAATGTGTATCAAACAAACAAGTGTACGATAATCACAGCTTGTTCTAGAATAATTCCATAAATAGTTAAAATAGGTTATAAAGTTAAAATGCACAGTAGGTTTAAAACGTGTAGTAAATCAGATAATTAGGCCAGTTATTAATAGCTAAAGAGACTATACTAGAACCACAGAATCTAGGAATGCCTAATACCTTCTCCTAGGATAACAGAATTTCTTACCTAGTTTTTCTGGTTTCGCAGACTTTTAAAATGAAGTCAATTTTCCTCGATTTGGGATTTAAAATAAACCAAGTGACTTAGGAAACTATAAATTATCCCAAGTGGCGACTCTGAATTAAATAAAATAATCCCATTTCGATTAATATCACTTAAATTGGAAAAAATTCTCTTATATCTCTCTCGAGTAAAAAGGAGGTGTGACAGCTCTAGTGACTCTGCTGGGGAACCAAAAACCCAGCTCTGGTTCAGGGTTCAAGAATTCGAGCTTAGAATAACTTTTATAATTGGATTTTATTTATTATCTGATTTTTATTACATGTTTGGGCCTAATGTGATAAATGCCGCTTTTTACCACTTTGAAATTATTTGAATTGTATATAAACTACTGTGAAACCCCTTTCTTCTAATATTCTAGGAAGTGCACGCTGGCGTGGCTTCTTTTCTGTTAGTGTCATACCCTAATTTAGAACGAGGATCGGATCAGTTACAAAGCCGGATGGCCTTTTGGTTCCCGTTACATAGCCCCCCACCCCCCACCCCCAAGCTCGATTTGTCCACTCAGGTAAGCCAAGTCTAGAACAATATACCTAGGTTTTAAACCTAGAATAATGCAGGTAGACGAACAGACAGTCCAAACACACCATTCAAGTATTGGAGGATATGTTTTGCGCCTACGTTATGAATTGTGGGGGTTCTTGGGATAAGTTCATGTTGTTTGCGGGGTTTGCCTACAATAACAACTATCAATAAAGTATTCAGATGGCTCCCTATGAGGCACCATATGGGAGGCGGTGCTATTTGCCAGTTGGTTGGTTTGAGCCGGAAGAGGCTTGGCTGTTGGGTACCGATTTAGTTCAGGATGCCTTGAAAAAGGTCAAGATAATTAATTATTGACTTCTCATAGTTTAGTCTAGGCAGAAGAGTTATGCCAATCGCAGAGTGTGTGTTGTTGCATTAATGGTCGGAGAGAGGGTTTTGCCTAGAGTTTCACCATGAAGGATTTGATGAGATTCGGAAAGAAGGGCAAGTTGAGCCCTAGGTATATCGGACTTTTTGAGATTCTTAAGCCCTAGGTGTATTGCGAGGTCTAGCTCGCAATTGAGAGCCTCACTTTTGCGAACAATAGTTCACATTTGCAAGCAGGAATTGAGATTGGGCAACCTCGCATTTGTGAGGAAATCATTTGCAATTACAAACAACTCGGGATCGCATTTGCAATCACTTGGTTGCATTTGTGCTGCCTCGCAATAGTAGAGTTTCTTTGCAATTGCGAAGATTTTGGTCGCATTTGCGAAGGTGGGAAATTCGCATTTATGAATATTTTATCGTATTTGCGACTTCAATGGATCTAAGGCAGGGTTCACATTTGCGATGTTCGCAATTGCAAATAAAACTTTACAATTGTGCCATATGCAGCTGGGTAAAAGAGGGGGAAAACAGAACTTAGCTCGTTATTCACAATTTCTCAACCCTAAACACTCTAGAGGTGATTTTCCAAGAGACTCTTCTTCCCAAATTTGTTGGGGATTTTTGTACAATTTAGATTTAGACCTCGAATTGAGGTCGAATTTCGAAATAAAACACATAACCGGGCTTGGGAATAAATGGGTAATTAGATTTTTGTCTGAATCTCGAGTTTTGACCAAGTGCGCCTGGGGTTAAATTTTGTTGACTTTTTAAAAAATGATCAAAATTGAACCTCTTCCATTTGTGTGTAGTTTCTAAAGCTTATTTTGAATCATTTTGTCAATAATTTGCCAGATTTGGTTTGTTTGGAGGTTTGTTCAAAAGGCAAAGCCGTGGTTGAGCTTTGAGTTGATTGCGGAGTGAGGTAAGTTTTGGGTCTAACCTTGATTTGAGGGGACTAGGAACCTTTGAACTACATGTTATGTGAATTATGTGGAAAATGGCGTATATACGAGGTGACGAGTGTATTGCGCCATTATGTTACTTGTTTCCATGTTTTCTTTACTTCATAATATATCTTGTTACATGTCATAATTGCTACATGCTTATTTGACTTCCATGCCATAATTGTTACTTGTTATTTAGTTATCCTTGAATTAAATTATTCATCTCTTTCATAAATATATGTTTATTTGCTACTTTCCTCTATTTGCTTTACTCGCATAATTAAATTGTCATATGTCTTACGTGTCTTATAGTTTTGTAGAATTTGTTGTCTTCCATGACGTAGTCTCACTTGTACGAGTTGTAAATTTGTAGATATTGATGAGTTCGTAAAGCTGAGACATTCGAATTGCTACAGATTCTCGGATTATTATGTGATACTTCATTGCCTCGTATATTTACCCTCGTGACGTAGAAACTTCTCTAAATCTCGATTGTCAAATTGCTATTGTTGATTGAAATTATTTGGGGAACAGGTTGCACGCCAGAATGAAAATTAAAAGGTAATGTATTGAAATGGTGAAATAAGGACAGATTATGGTATTGACAGATGATGAAACAGTGGATCGGGCTGCAACGGATTGCATAAGTTGTATTCTCTGGTAGTTGGATTTTGAGTTCGTCGTTATGAGTTAATTGCTTTAAATCTATTTCTGTATTTTTTGTTGTTATTATTATTGCGTACAGGTTATTGTAAGTAACCCACATTAGCCTCGTCATTACCTTATCGAGGCTAGGCTCGGCACTTACAGAGTATATGGGGTCGGTTGTACTCATACTACACTTTACACTTTTTGTGTAGATACCGGAGTTCGCCACAACTACGCTGAGAGAGGTTAGCTCAGATCTAGCTATCAGTGGAGACTTGAGGTATAGTTGCACGACACTCACAACCCTGGAGTCCCCTTCTACATCATTTTAGTTGTTTATGTTGATTCAGACAGTTATGTTTTATTCCAAACCATTATTTGTAGTACTCTAGACGCTCATATATTCGTGACATCGGATTTGGAATTTGGATTTGGATTTCGTCATTTAGTAGTTTATCACCTTATTTCAGACTATTATTTGGAATTTTTAAAAATGGTTAATAAATATAGCTAACGTTGACTTGCCTAGCAAGTGAAATGTTAGGCGCCATCACAGTAAAGAGGGTGAGAATTTTGGGTTGTGACAAGTTTCAAACAGCGATACAGACCTATTCCAAGTTTCAACATCAAAAATCCGAACTCGTTAGCTAAGAAGTCAACTTACGGTCAAACTCAGTAACTTTCAACTTTCAAAAATGTTAGTTTTTCAGCAAAATGAGTTAAAATAAGTTAGGGACTTCCGAATTCAATTCCGAGCATACGCCCAAGACCCAAATCGCGATACGAACCCATCGGGATTGTCAAAATACTGATCCGTGTCCGTTTACATAAAATCTTGACCGTAGTCAACTCAAACCACTTTAAAGGCAAAAATTCACATTTTATAAATAAGACACGGATTGCACACACAAATAAAGAAATAGTAAACGGTGCTAATCAAGGTCTCGAAACACGAAAATAGAGGTTAGATCTCAAAATGACCTATCGGGCCATCACATCATCACATAAACTTTCATAGAAGGCCAAATACATACACAACCCATTAAACTTGGCCCAATATTTCATTTTGGCACTCTAACTAACTCTTGTTCCATTTTGGCCCTCCAACTCCATTTTTTTTTGTTCCACTTTAACACAAAAAATTTTCCCCAGGCCAAATTATACTTTCATACAATTTTGATACATCTATTGGCTCACTGCCAGTTATAATTCACTTGTCTGTCATGCTTTATATAACATCATGCAACTTTCATATAATTTTCGTACAACGTTTGCACTAACTTTATTTGTAATGCTTCTTCTTAGACCTAATAGTTTTGATTTCTTCTTCATTCAACTTAAAGTATCCGTCAGTTAGTATTGCAAGACACCTTAGAGATTGAACAAACAGTAGAGGAATGTTAAAACTTGTCTATCACGCCATCATCTTCAATTAATAAATATTTATTTTTGTGATGGCGCTTTCATAACCTCATCAATCGATAGTTCATTGACATATCTAAACTGATTATATTATTGGGTGAAAGATGAAGATTTGAAACTCAATAATGAAAACTTTCATGATTTTAGTTTTTAGGGAGGAAAACATGGTTTTAAAAGAAGAAGATTTTGGACGTGATTATAGAGGTGGACTTAGCTAAGAGAAGTTGGGGTAGGGTTATTTTTTTGGCGGGGATGGGTGGATGTTAGATCAGAGATGTAAGGGGAAGGGGTTAGTTGATTAGCGTGGATGTAGTGATTATTACTCATTTAATTACATATAATTAAGGGGATCCTTATTTAATACCCATTTGTATATGATTAATAATTATCTACCATCAAACCTCTCTATAAAAGTGTCGTTTGTTCCGAATTTTTTTAGTTTTTATAGCGAATGGATATCATACACCTATAACAACATTTGACATTTAAATATTTTTTGGCTATTATAGATAAAATTTATCCAAAAATTAATTATTTTTATTTTTTCAATATTACATATAAAAGATAAGAAAATTCTTTAAAGTTAAAAAGGAAAATGCATAAGTATCCTCTTGACCTATAGTCGAATTTTTGGTTACACATTTAAACTTTATGGGGTCCTATTCCCCCTCCCTCCCTCCCCCC